>SSNS01000001.1:5818846-6015354 GCA_006937985.1 Aphyosemion australe
ATTATTAAGAGCTTTATATGTGAGAAGGAGGATCTTAAAATCTATTCTGAATTTAACAGGCAGCCAATGTAGGGAAGCTAAAACAGGAGAGATGTGGTCTCTCTTTTTAATTCTCATCAGAACTCTAGCTGCAGCATTTTGGACCAGCTGAAGACTTTTGACTACATTCTGTGGACCTCCTGATAGTAATGAATTGCAGTAATCCAACCTTGAGGTAATGAATGCATGAACCAGTTTTTCAGCATCACTCCTGGAAAGGATGCTTCTAATCTTAGCAATATTCCGAAGGTGGAAAAAGGAAATCCTACAAACCTGTTTAACGTGGGATTTGAATGACATGTCCTGGTCAAAGATTACACCGAGGTTCTTTACTTTGTTCTCGGAGGCTAATTTAATACCGTTTAGATTAGGTGATTGACTAAGCAGTTTCCTTTTCTGAGGTTCTGGTCCAAAGATGATAACTTCAGTCTTGTCTGGATTTAACAGCAGAAAGTTTAGAGTCATCCAGATTTTTATGTCTTCAAGACAAGCCTGTAATCTACCTAACTGATTAGGTTCATCAGGGTTTATGGATAAATATAACTGAGTATCATCAGCATAACAGTGGAAGTTTATCCCATGTTGTCTAATGATTTTACCAATTGGAAGCATATATATAGTGAAAAGAATTGGTCCAAGTACTGAACCCTGTGGTACTCCACAAGTAACTCTAGAGTATGAAGAAGATTTCTCATGTACATGAACAAACTGAAATCTGTCAGATAAATAAGATTTAAACCAGCCTAGCGCTGTTCCTTTGATCCCTACAACATGTTCAAGCCTTTCTAAGAGAATATTGTGATCGACTGTGTCAAAAGCAGCACTGAGGTCCAACAAGACCAGAACAGACACAAGATTCTTATCTGAGGCCGTGAGAATATCATTTGTAACTTTCACTAATGCGGTTTCAGTGCTGTGATACTCTCTAAAACCTGACTGAAATTCCTCAAACAGATCATTAGTGTTTAGATGCTCACATACTCGACTGGCCACTATTTTCTCAAGGACTTTAGATAAAAATGGGAGATTAGATATTGGTCTATAATTCATTAGGTCATCTGGATCCAGAGAAGGTTTCTTAAGTAGAGGTTTAATTACAGCAACCTTAAACTCCTGCGGTACGTATCCATTTACTAAGGATAGGTTAATTATATCTAAAATGGGGGCAGTAACCAAAGGAAATGCTTCTTTAAATAATTTGGTTGGGATTGGGTCTAAAATACAAGTTGAAGGTTTAGATGAAGCTAATATTTTTGATAACTCTGAAAGCTCAACTGCATCAAAACAGTTCAAACACAGATGAGGTTCTACAGTTACCTCAGATGCTGCCTCACTTACTGAGGAAGAAGAAGTCGTGTTGGGGAGGATGCTGATGATTTTGTTTCTAATAGAATCTATTTTATTAGTGAAGAATTCCATAAAGTCGTTGCTGCTGAAGGCTAAGGGAATAGCTGGCTCAGAGCTATGATTCTGTGTAAGTTTAGCAACTGTACTGAAAAGAAATTTAGGATTATTCTTATTCTCCTCAATTAGTGACGAATAATATGCAGTTCTAGCTTGTCGAAGCTTATTTTTATAAAGCACTAGACTATTTTTCCAGGATAAGTAGAACTCTTCCCGGTGTGTAGAGCGCCATGTTCTCTCCAATTTTCTAGAGGTTTGTTTTAAAGTACGCAGTTCAGAATTAAACCAGGGAGCCAACTTCCTGTGCTTAATGACCTTCTTTTTTAAAGGGGCAACATTGTCTAATGCCACACGTAAAGAGGAAGTAACACTATGAACTAGACCGTCAATTTGTGAAGGGCTAGAAATGAAATAGTTGCCCTCTGCTAAGTTACACTGAGATTCTGAAGACAGTAAAGATGGAACAGCTGCTTTAAAGTTTGCTACAGCGTTATCAGATAACGATCGACTATAATGGAATTTACTCTCATGTCTGGAGAACTCGGTTATAATAAACTCAAAAGTTATCAAAAAATGGTCCGACAAGACAGGATTGTGTGGAAATACTGTTATCTCCTCACACTCTATACCATATGTCAGCACAAGGTCTAATGTATGATGGCAGGAGTGGGTGGAGCTATGGATTCTTTGAGTAAAACCAATTGAGTCTAAGATATTACTAAAGGCTACATTGAGAGGATCACTTTCAATGTCAACATGAATGTTAAAATCCCCAGCCACAATGACCTTATCAGTATTTAACACCAAATCAGACAAGAAATCTGAGATCTGATCCAGAAATTGAGAGTAGGGGCCTGGTGGACGATACAAGACTACAAACAAAAGTGGTTTTAGAGCTTTGCAATCCGGATTAGGCAAACTAAGAATTAGATGTTCAAAAGAACTGTAGCTATTAATTGGTTGGGGACTGATTAATAAATCTGAATGAAAGATGGTTGCTACTCCTCCTCCTCGTCCTGTACTACGAGCAATATGATGATTTAAATAATTAGAAGGAGTCGACTCATTTAAACTAACATAGTCCTCTTGCTGCAGCCAGGCACTTGCTGCCAGTGATGAAAGGGAGTGTGCTTGTCATTCTGCTGGAGGTTGCACTGCCAGGGGTTTTTGACCCTAATGGCCATCCGTTGGTAAGGTCTTACTTGAACACAAAAATACCGCTTGCTTGCAATGATTTAGGTATGTGCTGCCCCCTATCGTCAGGGAAACACACCCATTCACTTTAATCTCATTCTTAATTGACTAAATCCTGTGTCTCTTATACAGCATTCAACAGTTGAGTCTTTATTATTAAGATATTTCCTGATAAATCTTGATTTATTCCATTTTATTTAGTTAACGGCCTTACACTGGATTAAAGATGATGTTATTTAAACTCATTAAAGTTTAGTGGTGGATAAAAAACTCATGTTAGTTTGATAATTACACAAAAGTGTTGTGCTGCTGTGTGTTTTCTGCTCTGTGTTTGGTGGAAACACTCTTGTCCGTGGAACATCACGCCTGCGGCTCCAGCTGTTGCACCAAAACCCTCCAGGATCCTGCAACCACGACAAAAACAAAGCAACAAAGGAGAACAGAGATTAGAGGTGTGTAAACGAAAGAACTCAGCTTGAGTGAAATCTTTATTACTGCACTGCGGCTGGTTATTTAATCAGGCGGTCCTACGGCTTGGTTATTGAATTAAGGATCATTATGAGGAGCTTGAAGAACAACGCTCAGCCGGGAAGAAATGGCGCGCGGTTTAAGCTGTCGGTCTTTAAAAAGTGCTTCTTCCTAAGAAAATCTGGAGTCTTAAAGAGCTCACGCTGCGATTTTACCAGCTCGCTGACACAAAACAGACATTAACCACAAACCAATTACGCCGAGCAGCAACTACTTGTTGATGACTTGTGCAGTTTAATGCTCCTAATGAAAAGTTAATGGCAAGCACGCTTAAGAGGTTTCTGCACCTGCTACCACCTCCACGGAGGTGGAAATGTTTGAAAAAGCAACAATCTAACCTTTAATTCTAAATTTTTAATCACTTTTAAAGAAAACTTGACCCTTCTAGTGAGCATAAAGGGAGAAAAAAGGTTTAACCATCATCCAAAACCTTCTGGGAATTATTTAGGATAACGCTCCGTACAATGAGCTGTGACATCTTCATTGAAAAATGATTGATTGGGCTGCAGGGAGAGGGGCTGTTTGAGAGACAGATCGCTCAAACAGTCAGCCTGTAAAAGCCCAATAATATGATGAATGGTCTATTTACTCAACAGATGAGCAGAGACTCGCATGAAGATTAAACGTGCAGGGTTTTGTGGACGTGTCCTGCTCGCAGAATAGACAGAAATTTGAATAATATGTCTGTGTTCTCTGTCAGGGAGCAAGTTGGAAATGAATTTAAGTTGAGAGTGATTTTGGAGAGGATGTAGTTTGTCTCATTTATCACTTCAGGTTGTGAGGAGACCAACATGCTTCCTGCACATGCACTCCCGACTGTAAAAATGTCACAAAAAGGCCTTTTAGAGGTACTTTAAAACTTTTGCTTCATATTTTCTGTCTTTGCAAAAAAAAGAAAAGTGAAACCTCCCCATTATCCATTATTAGTAACACATAATTGTCCTTCACAGCAGCCCTCACGCCTCAGCTCTCATGTATCATAAATGGATCATTTAACTCCCCGAAAAATGCAGCAACTGTATCTAAAGTCAAGCCACTAATCACTTATCTAAACAACGTCTCTGCGGATCGAGAGAGAGCAAGTGTTGATAGAGTGACCCAATTCTTTACACCCAGCATCTATAATTGATGTGCAATAGATGTAGCAGGCTCAGACCTGATAAGAGCTCGGCTCTGATGGATATCCCGATAGGCTATGGTGGGGGGAACAGATGTAGAGTCGTGCATCAGAGAGGGATGGGGTTGCCTGTGATCGTTTCCACCCTGCAGCGAACAAAATAGCCCTCATATATCCCTGTAATCTGCATTAGCGCTGGAGCACCAGCCAGGAGACAGCACAGAGGGGGATGAGTAATGGGGCTACTGCTGATTTGGCAGGGCTATATTACACCTCAAAACTCAGGCATGCCCAACTGGCGAGAATATGAAATGAGAATGTCACAAATGAGCATCACTCCTCCCTCCCGACCGCTCTATTTATCAGGCCGTATTACACCCCCGAAATGGGCTTCAGCTGCAGCAGGTAACCGGCTTAATTTTTATGTTTCTGCTTTTTACAACAGACTCACCCATTGTGTAACATTTAAACCAAGTATCACCATCTGTCAACATGGATTTACAGGACTAACATGCACTGAGTCCAATTATGAGGGAGTTGAAATAATAAAAAATCAAAAATAAAGGGAAATGTTGAACAGTTTTAGTTCTTTCTATTGCACCGATGAGCTCGTTGAGTAGAAAGGAGAGGAAAAGTGGCAAAATATGGTTAAAGGCAACAAAGTAGAGTTCTGTGAAAAATTACAGAGGGATTCCTCTTTTTATTTGCTTCTAAGAAATCAGAATTTCTCAAAACCTTTTAAAGTCTTCCTTCCAGCTTTCTGAAGGTCTTTGGTGTCTGGTTGCTTTTTCTCTCATTTTCAGTTCACATTTTTTCAGAAGAATGCTTTTAGGTTTATTAAGCTAGTTAGCGCAGGCACGGATCGCTCAGGCAAAAGAAGCTCCCTAGCTTAAGGGATGAGCGAGTGTTGAATAAACATAACAGAAAATGTAATTAAAATCTTTAAAATTGGATCTTAAGGCACTTTGCCACCAGCGGCTTTTCAAAAACACACAGTTTGTTCTGATTTCTTTTTGTTAAATGCAGGAAATCCTAATTGTGACACAATTTGATTATCAAAATAGTTTTTGTTAGCACTAATGAATAGATTCTATACAGAAGGTTGATCAGTCAGTGTTGAGTTTTTAAAAATGTTTTCCTATTTCTTAAACACATGATTTTCCAAATGCTGTTTTTTGATGTTTAGGCCTGACTTATTTTAAAGTAACACCAAATAGTTTTTTAAACTTTAAGCTAGAGCTTTAGCATTGATCTCAGTGATTGTTGGGTTAGAAACTTGACCAGTTTCATATTTGACACCACGCTGCAGCCTTCTGCAGGCCAGATATACTGCAATTAACAGTTTTGTGGAGCGGGTAGGTGTTCTAGGGGGCGCTCTTATACCTGCATTACTGTCAGCTATTTTGAGTGCAGTTAGCTTTTTCAGTTTACTGATCATCAATAAAAAGCACAAGAGGAAAAAATAAGTTTGCTTTTCTGTTGGCATCATGGCGGAGCCTGGAAGTAAAAGTAAGAGAGTAATGTCTTTGGAGGTGAAGAAAAGAACTAAAACTGAAGTGAACATCGGCATGGCCTACACTAGTTCGACGAAGCTAAAGGAGGCTATGAAATCACAGGCTGATGGTGACCTGGCTTTGTTGCTACTGGACATGTAAGTGATACTATTGTTTGTCCAACAATGTGGATCTTTTTGATTTGTGGTTTATTTAGTAAGACTTGCCTCATATTAGTGTTAGCTCATTGTTAGTGCTAGCTACAGCAGGCTGCTGCAGGGTTGTTTATGATAGTTGTAATTCCACTTCCAACCAGCAGGGCGGAGGAGCAGGAAACTGCTCTGTGTCAAGTCAAGGCCAATCAACTTTATTTTTATAGCGCTTTACAACAGCATGAAAGCTGACCAAAGTGCTCAACAAGCCAGAACAAATACAGTAAAAACAACAGCAATTTAAACCTCACAAAACACAACAAGCTGTCACGGTCAGGATCAAAGTCTGGACTGAAAATAGAAGGAAGGAAAAACTTTAAAGACCCCCAGAAGGCCTCAAGATCTATTAATCAAGACCTGTTCAAAGATTATAAAATTCTGTCTGTTTGGGGAATAAATGTAAAAAAATAGCTGAGTGATGACTCAAGACTTTTGCACAATACAGCGAGAGCTCTGAGAGGCACTGCATCATTTTGTTTGTGAGGGAAGAAATAAAGTCCATGCAGAAAGGAATAGAGGGGAAAAAACAGTCTCCTTATGATAAAAGTTTGTGAAGGCTCCATCAGCTTTACTGCCTCTGGGGTTGGAAGCACCAAATGTATCAAGTAAATATGAAATCACAGGGTTACAGAGGCTTTTCTGAGCAAAATGAGTCCGTCGGTGCCAGAAAACAAGTTAAAGATGGAAAGGGAAAGACGGACATGGTCTATAGTAATGAGTTTGGACCCAAACCCCATCGAAACTCTGGAGAGAAAAATTAAATCTGCCAAAAAAGACTGCTGAACCTCGCTTTTTTTTTTAACATCTGCAAGAAACATTTGAAGGATGGCATGAAGTGAGATCTGCCATTGGTGCTCATTAGCAAAGGTTGAAAACTTTCTAAAAGTGAAAATGTTTTTCTTTAGGGTAATCTAGCTCATCATGGCTTTGTTGCAAACTCAAAATCAATAAAGTTCACCAAGTTGAAAGTAGTTAATGGAAACATGCATAATTAAAATTGAAAGGAGACATGTTATAAAAGTTCTATATTCTATACAAAACAGGTTATTGAAGTTCTTTGCACTAAATCCCTCGCACATAAAACAATTTCACCTGTTTTAATCTTGAGTCGTTTCAGGACTCAATTCAAGATAACGAGCTGCTGCTGGCCACGCCCACCCATCCCCCGCTCAGGCTGCTATAAGCTGAGAAGCTCCCATATCCAGGAGGAGCTCAGAGAAGAGCTGCTGCTGGAGGAGCAGCTGCTCTTCTCTCTTGCACATGAGGAGGTGGTTCTATGCAAATTTCCCTGTTTGTGACATCACAAACGGGGACTTTTTCATTTCTAATTTCTTTTTGCATAATGTGTCCCCTTTAAAGCCATACTATGCAACTTTTTCATATTTTCTTGAGCCAGTATGTGCTAAAATTACCCTTTACAGGGTTAATGAAATGTTACTCAGACCCCCACCGCCCTCCAGCAGTTAGATTAAGGTGTTAAAAAGATTAACGCACAGCGAGGAGATACGTTTCACTTTTGCTTTCACTAACAAACACTAGGGGGTGCTAAAAACAAGTCAAAACTGCCAAGTGCTCTTTTAAAATCTTTCTTCATTTCCAAATGTTAGTTCTTTTCAGAAGCTCCAGTAATCATGAACTTATATTCATTTTCTTTGGACCGGTACATCTCAACTAGCTTCTGATCTGTGTCCAGAACCCACTCGCTTCGAGTTGACTAATGACCTTTTTGGCATCATCTGTCTGTTCAAAAACCAAAAACTGAAGCTCTGACTGGCGAGAGTATAAACACAAAGCCAGGAGAAGGAAATGAACATTTTTACCCAGCAGCTAGAGCGTGCAGCCTGAAGGGGGAAAAAAAAGCAAATGCATTTCCTTTTATTTGCTTCTGCAATGTCTGACAGATTATTCAGAATCAGCACTCAGATGGAAATTAAGTTATTTTCCAATATATATTTCTGAATGTGTGAGCAAATTCTGCAGAACAAACTCTGCATGGCTATAGCCTAAACAGCTGTTATTTCTTTTTTTATTTATTATGAATGTTAAATCCTAAGATGTGAGGATATAAAATGAGAGCTTATCCCCGACACATCGCCTGGCATTAAACCCTTGTAATGGCTTGTAACTGGATATGCTTACTTGCTATCTGAAATTAAAGCACAGATATTACATCCCTTGAGGCCAATCAAGTAGTTATATGCAAACTCTTCAGGGACACTAATGTACTATGAACTGCATGTTTGTGTGCGCCGTGTGTGTGCCGTCTCTCTCTCTCTCTGTGCATGAATTTAGTTTAATTTGCTTCCATAATTCATGGTTTCCCACATTAATAAATCGTGGCGCGCTCCTGTTTCTGTTTACAATTAAAATATCCAATAAAGAAAACACACAGCTCAAAGGAATGGCGTTCTCACTCGGCTAATGTTGTTACTCCGGCTCCACACTGAATGGAAATTTGATTATCGGGAACAGACAGATTGCATGCTGTAACAAAACAAATGGTGCAAAATCTTCAACTTCTTCATCAAGATGAAAGCAAATTGTTTAATTAACTCTAGCGCTTTGGAAACAACATATGGCGGCATTAATTTTCAACTGTGATCTGCAACAGCGCCGCCTGGTCTCCCTTTGCAGGATACAGTATGAATGCTGACTGTTGTTGCGTGGTGCTTTTTTATCATCTCTGGGACAAACAGCAACATGGAAATCTTAGAAACTGGAAATGTGGCAAAACAACAGGAGCAGAAGAAAATAAGCTCACGGAGATGAATCACTGTGGGCTTTTTGTCCGTTTAAACTGAATCTTTGATTGTGCCTTTGAAGTTTGGGTCAAAGCCACTTTCATCTGAGAACCCGCTCCTGTAACAGGCAAGCTTCGTTGAGCTTTACGTCTCAGTGCCATTAAGGGAGCAGGACTTTCATTAGTCTAATGTTAAAGTATGCATGTTTGAAATTTTCTCGTTAGTGACCTTTATACTCCATCTAATAGTCCTCAGTTTCTGCTGGAGTTGGTTTTCCACTGCAGGGGTATCAGAACGTTGCTTTTTTCCCCCCATTTCACACGTCCTCACAGTTAAAAGTGCTTGTGAAAGCATTTTGTAAGTGAGTAGAAGATTAACTCTGGACTCCCTGCATCGTCTGAGTGACCGGTGAGGTTGAAAGGTGCTGTTAACACCGTCAGATATTATTTTTTCTTGTTGATTTATGTTGCAGTGCTTTGTAGGATTTATGTCCATGAGAATCAGCAGAAATCCCAAAACAGTAAAGGAAAGGAGCACGCAGAGTAAATGAAGTAACAAAATTATAAAAGTAAATGCAACAGACTGATTTTTCAGACAAATAGCTAATTTGATCCTCTTCTACTATTCATGATTTGTGTGAGCTTTTATTCTGAAAGGACTTAGCTTATTTTCATATTTGGCATAAAAATATGAAAAACCTTTCGTGAAACAGTCACATTACATGTTGCACTGGTAATCTGAGCACACACACACACACACATATATATATATATATATATATATATATATATATATATATATATATATACATATATATAATTCTCATCCCACACTCCATGGGTGGTCTCATCCTTCCAAGCTCGGGTCTGAGGGTCCCCCAATTGGGCGATGTTGAAGTTTGCAAGCAAAATATTAATGAATATCATCAAGCTGCACATCTAAAAAAAAACGTCAGAACCTTACAAGACCATGCAAACCTTTTTTATGTGCTTCAAACAAACTTTAAACTACAATGAAATTAGTTATTGGAAATCCCTCTTCATGCCTCTAACCCTCAACCCTAAGCCTGTGCCTCATTATTTTTTTATTAAAACAATGCTTTGGGGGCCAAGTTTTCTTGAATGATTAAAATGTGATTAATCAAGATTAATTAATTACAAACCTCTAATTAATTAGATTATTTTTTAAATCAAGTCCCACTTCTAATTTATAACCAACCTAATTTATTCTGATTTCAGTTTCTATCTGAAGGAAGATATTTTTTGTAGAAAGAGCAGGAAATGTCAGAGATGATAAATAAGTAGATGGCCTCTAGTGTGCAGATTTTATGGTTACCATCAGCTGATTATGTCTTATTTTGAAAGGTCACTCACAATCAAAAGTAGCCTCTGAGCCCAATATGCAGATGGAAAAGCAAATTAGTAAAATCCATATAATTTTCTTGGTCATCTTTGGATATGTGGCTCAAGTTGCTGTTCTGATAAAGTATTAAACAATGTTTGAGGCTTAGTTTGTCAAAGCAAAGTGAAGCTTTATCTTGTTTCTTCACCACAACGTACAGCTTTGTATTCTAGCAGCAGCTGCTGCTTGTCGGGAGTTAAAAAATGACTCCGACTGCTTTAGTTGAGCAGATTCATCTAAAACCCCAAGGCCTCGATGATGAGCCTGTCCACAAAGTGTGATTAGAATAATTTGTCTGAAATGATAGCAAAGCAGATTTGTTAAACCTTCTTTTGAAAGGGTCAAAACAACTGATTTTCAGAACAGAACTCATTTGGGTCAGTTTTCTGTAGCTCTGCATGTTTCAGTAGGATTACCAAATAAACCGATTTTTAATGGTCTAAGAATCAAAGCTGCCCTCTCAAGCCCACAACAAAGCGCCTCATCTGCTCTGTTGTGCTCCTTATATCTCTGTTGCTCACTGAAGGTTTTCTCTCTCCCGTCGACTCCAAACATTTTCATGAAGGCAATGAAACACTCATCAGCGAAGGGCCTGAAATGATTTTTTATTATGATGACATTTTAATGAGGACTAAAGGAGTTGGCTGCTTTGGCTCGTGGCAGCACCTCTTTATCAATGAGTGACATGAAAGAACTAATAATGACTCTAAAACAGCCTGGTCTCTGTCTCTTTGTGTCTTTATTTATCTCTAACGTACACAAACACACGCACGCATGCATGCAAACACTCACACACACACACACACACACACACACACACACACACACACGCCAACACCAGCTCACTTGTCATGACCTGCATTTGCAGAGGAGAATTCTAATTTCTTATTATGAGATGTTTGGAATATGTTTGAGTTCGAAAGCAGCAAATTGTAACTGAAAGTTTTATGCTCTAGATTATTTTAGATCAGAGCAGCCCTTATACCCTGCATGCACTTCAGTCATACATTTTTGTAATTTCTATTTAGAGAGCTATGAAAATCAGATAGGGAAGAGATTTTGTCCTAAAGTTTCACTAAATGGCCTTTCAGGGATCACTAAAGGGAAACTAAGTAACTTTTTCATATTTTTAAGCCATTTTCTTGAGCCAGTATGTGCTAAAATGACCCTTTAGAGGGTTAATGAAATGTCACTCCACTCCTTCTGCCCCCTGTGGCCAGAATACCGCACTTGCAACTTCAGAGTATCCAGACTGCTACCCTGAAATCTCACAAAATCACGCTTTACGGCAATTCATGTTTACACCTCAGAACAGACGAGCTATACCTGGTTAGCATTTATTGTAAGGTGTTTATCATGGTGGAGTCTCAAAAGAAGCAAAAATAACAAACGTTTATCTGATGAAGCTAAAAAAATAACAACATCCGACCACAATAGGAGTCGACCAAGAGTCAACATCGAGAGTTTTCTGAATCACCAGGGCACAAATAGGGATTCAGACTGGATGCATACCTGACGATCATCCTATTAGCGTAAGTACAAATATGTTTTGTTTGTGCATGTTTTAGCTTTCCTTGGGTTTGTAATTATTTGTAAATATGTTTGTCAGGTGGTAGTGATCACGTCCCATTCCGTCACCCTAAGACCCACATAAGCTCTCTTCATTGATGCTTTCACGTCTCTAACTGAAGTTCTTGAATCCTCACACACCATCGAATCCTCAGCGTGCCGCGCGGACCCCGACTGCCTCTGAGCAGCGCTGGTACCACTGGCCGGAGCTCGTCTAGCCGATGGTAGCTTGTAGAGTAACTTGCCTGTCTTTGATCACCCAGAGCTCTGAATCTGTGTTTGGGTTTGCCGACACGCTAGCATTTCCTTTAAACCAGTGATCCAGCACTCCCTTCCCCAAGGGCCGGTATCCATCTTGTTTTCCTGTTATTCCTGTTTCAACACACCTGATTTTAATCATCAGGTGATTAGCAGGCTTCTGCAGAGCTTGATGAGTGCTGAACAGGTGAATCAAGTGTGTTGGATTAGGAAAACAACTAAAACATGCTACACACCAGCCCTCGGGGAAGGGACTTACACGTTATTGCACATACATCCATGTCTTCTTTCTTATTTATTTATTTTTATCTCAAGATTTTATCCATCTGCTCATGTTTGGAGTCATTGATTGGAAATAAATCTCAGGACTTTACAGTTTAGCCGCCTGAGAAAACCTGCCAGGTGTGAGCGCTGAGATTGATTGTGGTGACAAAAGGCTGTGTTATTGGCCACGGAGAGGTGGCGATGAAATCGCCTGCAGAGCCAGACAGGGTTCAGCTTTTGAAAAACCCTAATCATGTGAAGTCCACTTCGACTAGACGGTGTGAGAATAAAAAAACATGGTGTGGATCACATGCCTTCATATTCAGGGATTATAAAGCTGCTTCTCGAGTTCAGTGGAAATTACATGCCCTTTGTGGAGATGACCTAAACGCAGGAACTGTAATAAAGCCGAGGCATGTTGTGAATTAATGTCACAAAAGGTGGAAGTATACATATTAATGCCAACATGTGCTAATTTATCACCCGTTTCAAGTGTTCCTCTCACTCAAAGCCCTCAAACTAATGAGTTGTCAAGCAGAAGTCCAACGGAGAGTTTTGATTGTGTTGCAACTTTATGATAAGCAGCAAATTAACGTCTGAGAAATGTCACCGGCTAAGATTTCTTCCCTCATTACATTGTCCATTTGATGAGCAGAGGAGACGTTACTTCAGATGTTTTAAATGAGACTTTTACTGCACAGCGTGATCCAGAGAGCGGTCCAGCATGCAACCGCACAAGGTCAGGACGAGAGGAGCCCCCCACCCCCCCAGCTCCACAGACACTACACAAAACCACTTCTCCAAGCCCCCCTCCCCTTCTACCACACAAGGTCGCCTTGAGCCGACTACGCCTCCGCAATTAGCATGCAGCCTGTGGCGTGGCCTGTCTGGAAGTGAGCACACGAGCTTTCTGCTCTCCTAATGAGATGCCAGTCAGTGAGGGTGCCCGTGGGGCAGTGCAATGTGGAAAATAAATAAATAAATAAAACAGGAAAAAACCCTCCTGGGGTATGTGTGCAGCATCTCTCGGGTGATGGAGGAGACGATTGAAGTGTGCACAGTTGCCCTTTTGCATGACACACACTATTTGATGGCGTGTTCAAGTCTTTCTTCATGACAGCGTGCGTTTTCAGCATTCCTTGGGATGTTTAGCGAGAACTTTAGCAGCAAAGTTCATTACTGGAGGGGAGAAAACTGATGGGTTCATGGAAGGAGATGCTGTATTCACATCAGATAGGAAACTTGTATTTAGAAATTTTAGTGAAACATCATCGAACATAAAAAAACTAAACAACAAAAAAGTCCAAATCATGTTTTCTGTTGCCTTTTATGCCTACGATATCGTCTCTCTGGAGTAAAGTATCGTTTAAACTTTCAAAACTGAGGCCAGTGCTTGGTGCATTTTTTTAAAGAGTAAAATCTCAAGAGGGGATTTGTTTGAGCAAAATATGTGTTCAGCCTGAGATAAAGTGTGCACGCAGATGCAAATTGATGCTGAAAAACCATTTCTGCTCTGTCATTTTGGTAATGCAGTCAAGCGCAAACCAATCAGAGTCAAGGAGCAGAAAAAAACACACGTTACCATTCCTCCCTCGTTCTGTCAGCCCCTTAGAATTTACCAACAGCTTTTGTTTAGAGCAAAAATATATTCGGTGTGCACACTTTTGCTCTGGAAGTCTGCTAATTGGCTGTTTCATCCACAGTTCTATTATCTGTGAATGTGGCTGCTAATTACTTTAGTTACTGAGAAAAAAACAACTATCTTTAAAAAGATTTATACTTTAGAAGTTTAGACATCCAGTGGAGCTGGGGAAAGTTGCTAGGGAGAGAACGGTTTGGGCTTTGTTGCTATGGAGCTGCACCCCCCCCCCCCCAAACTTGGATAGATGGTGGAAAACAACAAAATGAACAAAACATAGAAATTGTTCTTTAATTTGTTTGCAAAAACACTCAAAAAGCAGTTAAGAGTGTTTTAAAAACCCTTATGAGTCCATCTGCATGTACTGAAGTATTCTCACTTCCTATTTAATGATTTGCATCATCAATTAATAATGACTAACTGCATTATTAACATTTTTTTTAGTAATTTATAAGGTATTATTGTTTGAAAGTGTTACCAAAACTCTTACTGCAGATCGTTGAGGAAAATGTGATATTATCTTTTGAACTTCTGAAAATTACAATAAAACGCCACAGAGTAGTAGTAAAATGCCATAAAGTAGTAGTAAGCCACCATAAAGTAGTAGTAAGATGCGGTAAAGAAGTAGTAAAATGGCATAAAGTAGTAATAAGATGGCATAATGTGGTAGTAAAACACCATAAAGTAGTAGTGAAACACTGTAAAGTAGTAGTAGTAGTAAAATACCATAATGTAGTAGTAAAACATCATAAAGTAGTATTAAAACATTGTAAAGTAGTAGTAGTAAAACACCATAAAGTAGTAGTAAAACGGCATAAAGTAGTAGTAAGATGCCATAAAGTAGTTGAAAGATGCCATAAAGTAGTAGTAAAACACTATAATGTAGTAGTGAGATGCCATAAAGTAGTAATAAGATGGCATAATGTGGTAGTAAAACACCATAAAGTAGTAGTGAAACACTGTAAAGTAGTAGTAGTAAAATACCATAATGTAGTAGTAAAACATCATAAAGTAGTATTAAAACATTGTAAAGTAGTAGTAGTAAAACACCATAAAGTAGTAGTAAAACATCGCAAAGTAGTAGTAGTAAAACACCATAGAGTAGTCGTAAATTACCATAAAGTAGTAGTAAAACACTGTAAAGTAGTAGTAGTAAAATGTCATAAAGTAGTAGTGAAACACTGCAAAGTAGTAGTAAAACATCATACAGTAGTAGTAGTTGTAAAATACCATAAAGTAGTAGTAGTAAAATACCATATACTATAGTAAAACACTGTAAAGTAGTAGTAGTAAAACATCATAGGGTAGTATTAGTAGTAGTATTAGTAGTAAAATACCATAAAGTAGTACATACAGTATCTATCCATCTATCCATCCATCCATCCATCTATCTATCTATCTATCTATCTATCTATCTATCCATCTATCTATCTATCTATCTATCTATCTATCTATCTATCTATCTATCTATCTATCTATCTATCTATCTATCTATCTATCTATCTATCTATCTATCTATCTATCTATCTATCTATCTATCTATCTATCATGTACGTTTATAAAAACTCCTGGGGGTGATTTAAAGGCGTGCGATGCAGCGACATGCCTCACAAAGCCTTGGTGCCTGCTAATGGCCCCCTGTTTGTAATGGCATCCGTATAGCACGGCTTGACGAGCTGCCAAAGGGGGTGTTCTGTTATTGCGGAGCCAATCACCCACTAAGTATTTGCTGGCTCCTATTTCCTTCCTGCTAATGTGCGAGCCTCCCCGGTGCCACAGCTAAATCGACTCTTTACGCCTGACTTGTAACCCTGCAGCGACGCACCGAGAATCCCAAAGATGCATCGTCCGTCGCAGGGGCCAGCGCCAGGCCTCTGTTGCCGTGGATACTGGCACAGGGATGCGGCTGGGTGGTTATGATGCCTTTTACTGCAGCCTAAATCACAGGATGCAGTGGATTTCAGTGATTAGGATGATGAAGCTGACACGACCTTTGCAAGGGCATTGTGAGGCTGTGATTGCTCACTTTAATGTGTTGTTGGATCCAGTGTGTGTGAGAGGGTGTGTGTGTGTGTGTGTGTGTGTGTGTGGGGGGGGGGGGGGGGGGGGGGGGGCAGAAGGTGTCTGCTTCGTTGTCATCGATGCATAGGGTTTATCATCTTTATTAAAATTGGGTCGCAATCAATATGAAAAAGTGTCATATTTTGGTGATTTTAAACATCTGTTTTCTCAAACATCTGTCGCTGCAACACAAGTTAGTAATATTTTTACTTGTGTCATATTGAAGGTTTTCTCTCTCACACTTTGCTGGCATCACCTTTGAAATCTAATGCAATCCAGTACAACAGCTCTACCATAATTTTGGGCTTTAATCATTGGTCGGGCTTTGAAAGAATTGCAGAAATGATGAAATTTAGCTGCAAGAAGCAGACATTTACAGCCACAAACAATGTTTTAGGAAAAGCTCTGTGGATTTGTGACGTTTCCTTATGGTCATGTTACTGTTTTTTGTTAATAGTAAAAAAATGATCTAAGAATCATTAGTTGTAGGTGAATATTTAGCTTTACTATAGAACAGAGTTGGAAAAAATATATATGTATTTTAATGCAAGCCTGTATGTGAAGAAGAGTTGTTTTGAAGCTAGTATTTCCCCAAAAATATGTTATTGAAATATATTCTAATATATTTCCGGCAACCCTGAGTTTTAAAAAGTTTCTTTTTTTTCTTTTACACGCTGGCGTTTCTGTTCTTTTTTATTTCTTACTTAACTGTTACGACAGAAAAAATACAAGACAAAAAAAAATAAAGATATTCACCTTTAAAAGTTAATAAAATTCATTTTTTAGGTAAATCTGCATGTACAGAAATTACCTCAGGTCCAGCAATAGTGTTGCAATAATTAATTGCCCTTCCAGCCATAATTTCAGTGCGTCTCGTGAGATTAGTGGATTTTTCTGAGCTGGTAGGAATGTCAAACTTTAGAGTCAACCTGGACAAAAATTAGAAGCTGCCCTGCTGATAAGGAGGATAAAAAGTCAAGCTATCAAAGTAAGCAGCAAATAAACACAGAAAGATGTGTCCTCAGGAGGTCTGTGTGGGAATGAGAAATAGGTGGAAGGAAGTTGCAGGCTAGAAAGCCCAGACATCCTCTGCCCTCTGTTATCGGCCCGCGCAGATGTGCCTCAGCCTTCTCTGCAGCGCTCCTATTCGCCACATCCATCACGCGAGTGCACCTTGGGAGACTGAGACGACGGCGCCAGTGCCAAACCCACCATCTGCCGTCGTTTAGAAATAAATGACAGACCCAAACCTAGTGGGAGCCCGTCTCGTTCCATTGCCAGCATCACTGCGGCGGTGACGGGTCCGCCCAGCGTTCCCTTCTCCTTGAAATCGATGTGAGACCCCTACCAGCCACGCCGCTGTGTATATGACGAGAGAGTGGATTTGGTCGGTGAAGCAGAGCCCTTTACTCAGGGGAGCAGGCAGGTGGAACATCATGGTGAAGCCAGCTGCCTCCCCACTGATTACAGCCGCCAACATGGCGAGTTGGAGGACTCGCAGTCAAGGTAGAGCTGAGTGAAAAGCATCTGAAGATCCATTCTTTTGCTCACAGCTGCATCAATCAGCTAGAAATTGAAAAACTGTCCGTTTTAGCGATCAGGGAGTATCGCGGCACATCTAGTTTAATTTAAATCTCACGTAATGAAAAGACTTGTCAGCGGCTAAGTACACAACCCAGGAAAAAGGGCAATTAGGTAGCTTTCCCTAGGCGGAGATTTGGGAAAACAACCAAAGTAAATGGATAATCCAACTACTGTGTGAATGATGAATGAAACCGCAGGAATCATAAAACTAACATGCAGACTCAACCCCCGTCAGGGTGAAAAATCACCGCTCACAGATCGTTTGCCTAAAACACAAAAGTCCTTCCTCGCTGTCTTTAACCTCCCGTAGACGATGATTTCCTCTGGCTGCAAGAGGAGGCAGAGCACTACCTCACCGAGCTCTTCTCCGTGACAGCTAATAAAAGTTTGGCCCCAGAACTCAGACGTGAGGTAGACTTTATTAATTTCATGGATTTGGAAATGAGCCGTGGTGATAAGGCTATCACTCTCTTATCTGGGGATGGTGGGGGCGTAATTAAGCCGATAGCCAGCGGTGATGAGGGGAAGAAAAGCCTTGCGGGGGGGTGTGATGGTGGAGACTGCAGGGCTCGTTTACCAGAGGGATGATTAGATTGGCATTTAATTGCCACCTTTTCTATTTTTAGGGTGGGAGGTTTTCTCCTCAGCCTTCCACCCACGCTTTTCCCTCCCCGTTTTTTACGTGTGGTCAAGGTCAGATCAGATGATGTTGATGTTACGTGGCGGGTTGGAGTGAATCCACCTTCCCCGGCTGTGTGGATATTGGGGGAGATTGGGGTCAAGAGTGGCTGAATTGCAATGTAATAGCTGGAGATACTGAAGAAGGTCCGCCAGAAATGGCAAAGTTTCATCTTTTCAACTTAACCAGCTGCCTTGGACTCTGGTAATTGTTTTTGTGGAAAACATCCTGCTCCACTGATCCTCTGTGTGAGTTTTACTCCAAGAAGACTCAAAATCTACAGAATCTTACGTCAAATAGAAGATGTGTCAACTGGAACACACAGGTGGCTGAAGGCGAGATTCATTAAGCTGCAACTGGTGCTGAAGTCGTCCAAAATATGAGATATGGCCTCATTGTTATCAACCTCAGTGTCCAGATATTCAGCATCAGTGGAGATGATGCAATTATAAATAAAATGGGATATATAATCTGTTTATTTATGCATCACAATCTGGAAAGAAACAAATCAGTCATTAATTGAGAAACATCGATAACTTTTTTCTAATCACATCACAACCTGCAGGCTGAGATTCAAACCTCCAGTGAATATGCTCATAAAAATGATGCTCCTCTGATCCAGCTGCAGTTTAGAAAATAAAACTTGCTTTTAATGTAATTCTTACATTTTCATTAATATATAAAAACACAAACATTAAAACATATTTTAGTTGCTAGATTTGATCAAATTATCCAACAAATTCCATAGAATCCTGTCAAAATAATGGTGATTAGGCTCTCTGATGTTTGAGTTTAACATATATTATACTTTCATTAGAAGGAGGAAGAACTTGGCAGCAGGAAATCCACTAAAAGGACATTTAATGTTATTAAAGGGACACTAGTTAGTTTTGGCTTGTTTTTAGCACCCCCCAGTGTCCGTTAGTGAAAACAAAAGTGAAACTTATCTCCTTGCTGTGCGTTCTTCTTTTTAACGCCTTAATCTAACTGCTGAAATGTCTCCTCAGCCTTCATTAGTGTCTACAGGAGTGGTTCATCACTAAATCAAACAAATCAGCTGTGTTCATGATCTAAAACATGCAGGAAGCATGCTGCAGAGCCAGGTATGTCAGCTCAATTTTTTTCTAAGTCCCAACAGACCCGAACGGCAACTCTGAAGTTGCAAGTGGAATATTCTGGCCACAGGGGGCGACGGGACCTTTCATTAACCCTGTAAAGGGTCATTTTAGCACATATTGGATCAAGAAAATGATTTAAAAATATAAAAACATTGCAAAGCATCCCTTTAATACAGGTGTAAATGTAAGCTATAATTATATATTTGCTAGGAAACCAGCTGTTGCAACATTAGACCCTAACCCTTGCCGTTTGGACCAGACTAGAATGCAGATTTTCTGCTTGAAACATGATTCAGTCAACTTAACCCGACCCTAATCTGACAATAAAGCAGCTTTTTTATATCAAACTGTCATTATTAATGTCGTTTTATTTCCCCGACATCCATCCACATAAGAAGTTGATCGTATTTTTTGGATTCTGCTGAATTACAGAACATTCATGATTTTCATTTCGTTATATTTTTATAATACAACAAACTTCATGCAGCAACTGAACTTTTGTCTCTTTTTTCCCCAAACTGACATTTTATTTTTAGACCAATGTTTACCTTCCTGCAGCTGCAGGAGCACATCACTGCATTAAATGTCTCGCTGATGTAATTTAGCTGCTGACAGCCGAGCCCTTGGATGAATAAATATTTGTTTTAATTAGCTCGCTTCATTGAATTGAATGAATTGTTAGTTTAGTAAGCAGCAGCGTAGATTAAACGGGGGATATTTTGTTCCCGAGGATCTGGACAAAACAAACTTCCGTTGGATGGGATTCTTGGATGAATGAAACTTTCACAGGTTGACCCTTCCTTTGAAGCGACGTTGAGGCCTAACTGAGATCATTGTGTGAGACAGATTTGGGAATGTTCCTCCGGTGACGCCGTCTAAACATCCCGGACCGCGGAAAAGAAGCAGCAAATCGGCAAAGCCTTCCCCGTAAAACCATAATCCTCGCTCCTCCAACAGAGACGCAGAAGAATGGAGTGTTATCACCTCGGCTGACATGCTCTTGTGTTTTCCGCCTGCATCCTTGGGGGGTTTATCACTCCTGTGTTTCATTCCATTATCCGGAGCACACCGGGGCTGTCCTTGGAGCACGGGGAGCGAGACAACTTGTCAGGGTCGCAGAACAAAGACAGAGCATGTCGAGCAGCGGATTAGACCAGGCGAGGAAGAGCGGGGCCTGGGGGGGGTGGAGAATCGGAGGAGAGGGGATGCAAAAAGGTGAAGGATGTAAAAATTGAACAAGGGAATTGGGTGAAAGAATGGGAACAAACAGGGGTACAACTCTGTCTTTCATAACAGAGTAATGTCATTTTCCCTCCTGCAACCTTTCGCTTTAGATGATGAAATTCCTGCTCGGAGTTGCCAACATCTTCCGTGTCCTCGGCCCCGAATAATTACGTTTTCTGTTTTAAAGCCTGTGTGGAAAACGGGGATTTCTGTTTATTGTTTTGCGAGGAAAGCCGCAGAAGGACGGCTCTCGGTAAATGAAAGTGAAATTTCGACTTTAATGAATAATTATGTGTGAATGTTGGCTCATGGTTTGTTTTTTATCAGTCTTCAAGTCTCAGTGAAACAACTCTGTGTTGAACCACAGCAGATTAGACTTTAGCATCTGTGTGTAACACACACAAGTGACACATCAGCCCACAACCAAAAAGCTATAAGGCTCAGACCCCTAGATCCCACACTTCATTACACGTTCTGCCATCCCTGACTGGAGTAAATCGATGCAGAATAATAGCCAGTGCCCTCTCCCCTCCCCTCCGCTCCATCTCTTCCTCCTCCAGGCCCGCCATCCCTCCATCTATTCGTCTCTCACCCAATATCCTCAAATCATCACCGTGCACCAACACCCTCTCTCAGCCTCCTTCTCCTCCGTCCACCCATCCCTTCTTTCCCTCTCCATCTAAACTGTCTGTTTTCATCACCGCTGCAGGTCATTCCTCTTATCAGGCGAGGTGCCTGTAATGCCGCCTTCGTATATAACATGTCTGTTGTGATCACTGACAGCTTGGCCGCGCTGCACTGACAGTAACAAGGATAATAAGCTCATTTTGCATGCGGTCCTGTGTTACTTCTGTCTGTCTTGGCTGCTTCCTATAATTTGGGTCTGCCACATCTCTGGGGAAGACGTTGTTATTAGTCTGCCGAGGATTGTCTGCGGTGTTTAAAATTCCATTTCGTTAAGGATGTCAGTTCATATGTGAGCAGATAATTCGCCGCTGTTACACTTTGTAATGACTGCATTACCTTCATTTAAGAAACCAAACTGGTGGAGAAGGGAAACAAAAGCGACTGGAACGGTCAAAGTTTTCCCCAAGTCTTCAAGGAAATTATTTATTGTGGTTAATGGCCCGTTGAAGGCTTGTTTCATACAATTAAAGCAGAGATCTTTTATTACCAAAAGGCAATGAAATGGACCGAGAATGATTAAACAACCAAGAGGAGTATTTTCACCAATTTGAAGTGAGTTTCTGTGTAAAAGTTAGAAATAATGACCCTGCTGATGGCTTTCAGAATGGCCTCTTTATGGAGAAATAGTGTTGATGTCCAACAAGACTGATGAGCTAACAGCTAAAACGAGTGCAGCCGAGACAAAAGCGTGTCGCTGCCGTCTTAAAGCATCTCAAAGCTTCAACATTTCACAGCTTTTCATGCAACTATTAGGCTTTCAGTGCTTATTTTTTTATTTATTTACATGGAATTCTATGATTCATTTAAATGCAGAACACCTAATGCATCCAGTCCATCCTGCAGGAAGTTCAAAATTTCAGCCAAAACAGTTTAATGAAAAACTAGATGGAACTACAAAGATTTATTAACAAAACGTTGCGTAAGCTATGAAACAGGAGTCCTTTAAAGGTGACAGCTTTAGAGGTGTGCAGAATGAAGGTACAGGTTTTCCTTTAAAAGCTTTATTTTAATAAAAAAATAATCAAATATTTATTTTGACGAACACAACGTTGGGTTTATGTTTACTACTACCAGCCCCTAGAGGGCACCTTGCGGGTTTCCAAATATGGTAAACAGTCGGCTCGGCACAGCAAGGCTGGCACTGTGGAAAATGGCGGCCTCGGCAAGTCAAGCAGCTGCTTCTGAGCCCAAAAGATGTCGTTATCCTTCTCAGAAGAGGAGCGACCATAAAAGATCTAAAACCAGAGTGAGTTTAGGTGAAGCCTACAACAGACGGACCTAAATAAAAAACGTCATCAAAACACACGCAGAAATGGTGAATTCTCTCATAGATAGGTAAGCTGTTGCTGCAACTAAAACCTCCACACACTACAAGTCGCTCTAAAGGAACACTTGGCAGTTTTGGCTTGTTTATAGCACCCCCTAGTGTTCGTTAGTGAAAGCGAACAGGAAACATGCTGGAAGCAGACTGCAGCGCCAGGCATGTCAGCTCCTTTTTCTAAGGCCCAATCCCAATACTCGCACTTGTACCCTTGCGTTCCCGGCCAGGGGTGCGAGTGCGTAAGGTGTCCCAATTCCCAAGTGCGGCAGTTGACCCCGCCCATTTTGCACCCTTGATCCGCACTTCACCCAAGTCTGCAGCGATGCGGACTTTGGGCAAAGGTATTACCCACAATCAATTGCTGCGTGGGAATTTTGAGAAGACGGCGGAGCAATGGGTCAAGTGCCTTTTCTGAAAACATGTATTTTCAAGTGAAATAAGTTCATTTTAAGACGATTAATGATATTTATTCATGCCCTGACTGTTTTAGACTAAGATATATATGTGGACAGCAATTAATTTAAATTTAATCAAAAAATAGTTTGTTTGTTTGAAAGCTGTTAATAAAGATTTTTAAAAAAGCACAAACAGCGACCGGCATCCCAGCATGCGTCGCGGTCGATGATGCAATGCTCACTGTCCCCAGGTAAGATAATATTTATTAATAACTTTTAAACAGAAACACTCTTCAAATTGTTCAAAATTAATTTATGGAGCAACAATTTAAACACAATGACTTTGAAAATAATGTGTGACCTAAAATTTAGGTTTCATCCTAAAAACAAAAGTGTTTTTAAATTGACGGTCGTGTTATGCGTGCATAATAAAAACGTGAAAGTGCTCACTTTATATCAGTTAGAGCAGAGAAAGCCACAACTTCCCTGTTTTCCTTCTCTGTCACACCACATCCTCTAAAAGGCTGAATAATTTATAATTAAGCTTTAAACAAGTACATGAGTTGCAGGATATTCTGGTGACTAAACAATGAAAGTGGTTTGAAAAGAAAAGAAAAAGGATGCATGAAATATTCAAGGGGGGCTGTGATAAAGTGAGGCAGGAGCAATAGGAGGAAGACAGCTCGCTGAGAAAAATCAGAGATCAAAGACTCGGAAAAACCTCCCCTGCAATATTTTACACGTTCGGGAAGAAAATACATTCCTGTGGCTTGGATCAAAATCGATGCACACAATGGATCTGCAGAAGTTGGTGCTTCGTGCTCCAGACAACAGAGAACAAATGGATCATTCAATGAAAAAAAGTTAGCAAATGTCTGAGAAACTGTAAGTAAATGTCAGTGTTGAATTATTAATTCATCTTTGCGTCATAATAATTATGTTACTTGAATCCATAACATTGAATGGCTGAGTGAAGGTATGTGAGCTCATGTTTATTTTTACTTAGTGTTCAAACATCGGGAGGGGATTAGATTTTGCTTTTATGTTGATTTAACAGAAAATGTAATTTTAAAGAGAAATGCTGCACAAATATGGAGTGGAGAACATTTAACCTGGAAAATGGATACACTGTTTTTTAGAAAAATAAATATTTGAGCACATTTTGGAAATAAAAGAAAAAAAAAAGATTGTGGTTGATATGAGGGATTGGTTTGTTCAATTACTGTGACAATAGATGTTTAAAGCAGCATTCCGCAACTTTGCAGTTATATGGTCTCTGTCGCCCTCTAGAGGCTTGCTGCGTAACCTCACTGTCGTAACATTAAATCTCTCTCTGGCATAAGAGGCATGTTTACATTCCTAATGTCAGGCAAAGCAACGAAAACAAACTTTTCCACCTCCACACATTGAATAAATAGTTTTATCAGGACTGTATAACAACTTTATGCCCAGCCAAACACAATAACCCTGGTGAAATCATTTATTACTTACCTAGCCATTAGCAGCACGGCTAGGTTAGAGTCCGTAGTTCATGCCTTTCTTTCTAAAAGAGCTCTCCAGCGAGGAAAAGACGGCCCAATAATAACTCTGGTCTTTGCTCTTGTTCTATCACGTTCTTCTTTTCTTTTCCTAGATTCCTCTGATACGGGATTTCTAGCTTTCTTTGGTGAATCTGCCGCTGCTACAGCGAGTCAACGTTATACAATTATGGCAAGTGTTCCTTTCGGCTGTAAATACAAAAAATTAAATGTCTGGTGTGATACGCTTGTCAGCCACTAGATGGTGCCATCAAATAAAATAAATAATCCAGTACTTTAATTAGCTTGAAAGAGAAAAAACACAAAAGCTTTTAATCTGAATCCATTATTTACAGAAATCGGACTGAACTAATATTAAAATGTCTTAAAGCATCATTAGGAATGCAGGGATTCAGTCTTTATTGCAGTTCTGTAATTTCATCACTAGATGTCACTAAATCCCCCATCACTGCTCCTTTAAGCTGCGTGGTGAAACTGTTAGCTGTTTGTTAATAATCAATAGAAGAAGAAGAGATGATTTTTTTATATATCGTATACTGTTTGTGCGAACTACCATGGGAAAACGTGCCTTCGTGCACTCAGCTCCCTCCACATGGAGCAAACTGCAACAAAATTGGAAGCTAATGGAATTAGTTTCACTGAACACTTTTAAGGCCAAACTGAGAGCTTTTCAGTCCACTGTTTTTACTTGTAAATGTTTTTAAATGTTGCCTATTTTTCTGTCATTTTTGTAACTGTTTATGCTGCCTCTTGGCCAGGACTCCCTTGGAAAAGAGGTTTTGAATCTCAATGGGACTTTTCCTGGTTAAATAAAGGTTAAATAAAAAAATAAAATAAAAAATATAGAGCTTCTCAAGATAAAAATCACCCTTAAGAACCCAAACGCTTGGAGCGGGCGTGTCCCAGGGGACATTTGTGATCCTCTGAGTGATTTCTAGAAATGTGAATTTTGTCTCTCCTGCAGGTTGTTGATAATACTTTCAGGTTTTTACTCATATGCCAAATTTGGACCTATTTTCAGAAGTACAAATGGAAAAAATAATCACCATAAAATAAATTTTTGCATTAAAAAAATTAAAAAACTTCATGGCCGAAGAAGAGTTTGGACATCCCTGCCCTTGACAATAGAGTGTCACATAAATCAAAATTTAGAGGATAAAATAAAGAAAAACTAATAAATAAACGTATTTATAAGATGTTATATGGATACATGACTGGAGTGGTATTTTATTCAGAACCTTGAAATGGGTCATGGCAGCTGTATCACCATATAGGAGGACAGTAATAATTTCTTCCTGAAGCTGTGAGGGATTTTAAAATTATTTGGATAAATCATGGAGCTGCAGGCCAAAAAGCCATAAACACCTCTTCTACATTAAATAAAACCTTTTTTTACAGCTCAAGGGAGGTTTGCTTTTTTGTCACAATCCTTCTTAGTCAGTTTCCTACCGTTGAGACTCATCCTACATCTGTGAAACAGATTATGTCACATGGGCCCAAGAAATAAGCATTACTAGTTTTAGATGTTTCAGCAGCTAAGATAAAACACGGCCAAGTAGGCTACAGCTCGCTGCAAGTATTCAGCCTTTTCTGTGATGAACTGATTGACTTAAGTATCTTAGAAAACCACACACACACACACACACACACACACACCACGCCTGCATAAGGATTTGCCAACGCAAACAAAGTGAATAGGTTGAAATTTTAATTTCAGCTCTAACAGTCAAATGTTTACTCGTGGCGTCCCTCAGGGTGTGTATGTCTTAACTTAAACCATCTGTTCATACTGCAAACAGCTCAGAGGATCACTCTCGCTGCGTCTCTGAGTGTTGCGGGCGGTTTTATGTGAAATAATCACAAGCCAAGCAGAGCGCACGGATCAGATCAGCAAAACGGGCCAACAAACATCTTCTCTCCTACAATCAAACTACGAAAGCATCATTTTTGGCAGAGAAAAAGTTTTTCTGCAGCTCAGCTATCGAGCCTTATCCCCATCACACGTGTAACACCTCAATTACTGCCTGGAGATTGTGATTCCCAGCTGGCAGATATCAGCCAACACAAATGTGGAAGGGCGTTTTAAAGTGAGCAGCCATGGAGAAGGAATACAGTAGCTGGAAACCGTAGATATGAGTAAAAACAGCAGCCAGATAACAACAAAGACCTTCATCCTAAAATAAATAATGGAGGCACACACGGAACAGATGGTTAGAAAGTTAAGTCTTAGCTGCTTTAAACCGACCTTAGGCCAAAGGCTGCACCAAAAATGAGCTGCTGACTCTCAACTGATGGGTGTTTATTTGACCCGGTGATGAGAATGTCAGGAACAATCCATCAGAGCAGAAATTCCTGAAAATGCACAAGGAATTTCAGACCTTATAGAGTTGACCTCCAGCGCTCTGAAAATCTAATTTTCATGATCTCCCCATAAGGCTGGCCTATGGATCAGTCCCCTGATGATAACAAGGGGATGTGATGAAACAGACGGAGGGTGAGGCAGAGCAAACACTGCGGCAGCAGCTGCTCTCTGCAGTCCGACCGTTATGAGAGGAGCGGCGCTACCAGGAGGAGGCGCGTAATGAGTGCGCATTGTTGGTGTGCCTCAACATCTGTGCACCCAGCATACCCTCACCTTCCTCAGACATCTTTACCAGGAATCCTTTAAATAAAAAAAACACCATCTTCTTGTTTCTCTTTGTTTTTTAGGGTGAAAGAGGACAAGGTGGTGTTAAAAGTTTAAAAGCAGGATACAGACAGGTGAGTGACGAGTGGGAGGAGGATGAGCATCCCCGTCCCCTGCCTCCTGCCCCCACTCAGCTCTACACCCCCTTACAACTTTTCTTTGGGGGCTTCTTATAAACCAACCATCTATCTCCATTATGCCCCCGAAATTGCTATTTGTCGCTTTGCGGGGAAGAAATAATCAATATGTCTTGTGGGGGCAGCGAGCGCATTAGAGGAAGCAAATTGATGTCTCTCGCCCCAGCGCTCCTCACCCAGCACACTGCAGCACAGCTAATGGGAAGCCTCGCTGGCTGGCAGACAGGGAACCGGTGTGTGTGTGTGTGTGTGTGTGTCAGTGTGCATGAGTGAATGAATGAGCGAGTGGTCAGGCAATAGGGAATTTGTTCATGCAAAGTGAATGCCAGCGCTGTATTTGTGTGTATGCAGGCCTGCATCCTGTGTGTGTGTGTGTGTGTCCTGTCTGTTTGTGTGTGTCCACTGCCGACGAGCCTTATCTCTCCCAGCCATCCGGTTTTAGGTCTTTGGGCTGTCAGAGGCAGATAGCCCTGTCACTACTGCAGCATCCCCTTTCCTCGAGAGCCTTGAAGGCTTCCTATTCGACTGACACTTCCAGAAAATCCCCCACCTGATACGTGCATTGCAGATGGACGTGACTTGCCCGCTAGTCTATCTCCTTTCCCTGGCTTTTATTTCATTACGCTTCACTATCTTTCTCTATCAAAGGCTGGGAAGGAGGGAAAAACATGCTTTTCTTGATTCTGAATGCCACTTTGTTTTGCAAAAAGTGTTAAATCTGCTGTTGCTCTTTTTTTCCACATTATGTTCCATTAAACTTGAAATTCTCTGTGCTGACGCTTTGAATTACAGGAAAAAGGAGCATCTTTCAGCTCATGTCTGCTTCAGAATATAAAATGTTTTTCTATTTGAGGTTTTTTGTTTTGCTTTGAAGGACGAGTCTTCCGTATTTTTTACCGAATCTTAAGGTCTGATTGGATTCTGAGAGGGATGAAACAGGTTTTTATGCTGCTTATGGAGTGGTTCTGCAGGAAGCATCACATCTGGTTTAGGAGTTAAACAACAATCTCAGGCTGATTGCTTGTATTTTTAACAATAACCTCATTTCCTACAGTGATTCTGCATCTCTTAGGACTGCTTTTCTCTGATATGTCATGTTTTCTTTGTGCTTCTGATTCTTTTTAATGTGCCGTCAAAATTTCATCTGAAAAAATCAGTTTTGGCTTATAGAAACCATTTTATTCAACTTTGAAACTTTAGTGACTATTGGAGTAATTCCTCCACCTTTTTGTGTCCAATCAGATAAAATTGTGGCAGCTTGTTTTTCCTAGAAATCCTTTTATCTTTTTTAAATTCTATCTTGGAGCCTCAGAATCTGATCCAACTGTGCAATGAATGCATCTCTAACACAAGATGAGCTGCAACAGGCCATTTCAGGAGCAGCTCTTTAAGTAGCCTTTTTTAAATATAAGATGCAGGTAAACCTTCATAAAACACCACCCTCTAATGCAGTGATGTTCATTTCTGGTCTTGCAGAACTCCCTTGTTGCACATTTTAAATGTTTCCCTGTTCCAACACACCTGGTTTGAATTAATGGGTGATTATTCAGCTTCAAGGACAGGTGATTCAGCTATTGAATCAGCTATGTTGGAGCAGAGAGACTAAAGGCCCAATCCCAATACTCGCACTGTACCCTTCTGTGAAGTGCACTTGGAGGAGGTGCGCAGTCAAGACTTCAAGTGCACAAGTGTGCCGAATTGGGAGCATTGCGTCATCAACCGTGATGCGTGCTGGGATGCCGGTCACTGTGCTACTTTTTAAAAAACCTTTATTAACAACTTTCAAACAATTATTTGACTAAATTTACATTAATTGCTGTCCACATTAAATCTTAGTCTAAAACATTCAGAGCATGAATAAATATCATTAATCATCTTAAAATGAACTCCTTTCAGAAAATGCACTTGAGTCATTGCTCTGCCTTCTTCTCAAAAATCCCACACAGCAATGGATTGTGGGTAATACCCTTGCCTGAAGTCCGCATCGATGCAGACTTGGGCAAAGTGTGGATTAAGGGTGCAAAAGGGGCGTGGTCACCTTCCGCACTTGAGAATCGGGACACCCAACGCACTCGCACCCCTGGATGGGAACGCGCAATTGAAGGGTGCAAGGGTGGAAGTGCAAGTATTGGGACTGGGCCTAAAACCTGCAGGAGGCTAGCAGTGGCGCCCCCAAGGGGTGGCCATGGAAATAGCCATAGAAAATTGCTGGCGTCACCACTGTCCAGTCCAGGGTAGGCCAGTGTTCTTTAATAAATCACATTAATGTTCACACAAACCTCAAAGACATGTATCTATAAAATAAAATATACATTTAATGAAAAATCAGAATTAAAAACATTTTTTATGTCGCTGCTGCTCACCATTTTCAAAACAAAAGTTTCAGCCACCGTAGTTTTTGTGGATGTTTTAGTGAAGAAACAAGTGAATTAAGCATTTCTAAAATTCTACAGTAAATGTTGACATAACATCAAATAACTGTTTCAGATGTCTTTTTCTAAAATTTTTGTGTTTCTCAAATTTGATGTAAGTGTGTTGGACGCATATTGTGTGTTTTTTTTAATGAAAATGAATAAAGGAGCATTTATTGCATCACCACAGGCTACATTTCCCAGAGTTACCATGAGGATCAATTTGGTGTGCCACCCCAAAGTTTTCTCTGGCCCCATGGCCACCCCTATGAAACTTTTCTGGGGGCGCCACTGGAGATGAGTGGCCTTTAAAGACTTTGGAAGAATCTGGAATTCATCAGTATTAAACTTGAGACGAGCACAAAAAATTCTTGTAAAATATTCTATTTTAATTAAAAATCTGATTTTGTGGTTGTTGCAGAGTCAAAACTATGAATTTCACACGAGGTTTAAACTTGTAATTTAATTTTCTGCCTGCAGAATCAAACTGGAACACTACAAATTTCCCTTTTATGTAATTACCATAATGGCTAATTTCTTAATTTCTTATACAGGTCTAATTTAGATTTGCCCTTTTTTTTGCAGAGCTGGTTTGTGTCTGTGCCACTAAAAGATAAAAATGCAAAAACTGGATTCAAATCTCATGACGTGCGTCCCTGCCTGTTCTTTAAAGGTCCATGCAAAATGCAGAGGCACCAAGCTGACAGCACGGAGGGAGCCGCAGAATAACATCGCTGTCACTGCATTTTAATATGACAAATAAATATGTAAATAGTGTGACTGATACTGTGAAACTCGGTGAATAAATTCATCTTTCTGTCACGACGTCTCCCACAAACACCTACGCACACGCACACACACACACACTCACACAGAATCAATCTGTGGCTGTGTTATTGGAGTGCTCAGATGGCTTTGTGTCTCATCTCAGACACAGGATGAGGGAAGAAGGGGGTGGGGGGTGGGGGGACATCACAACAGGATTCCCGATTATCCATTTATTCGCTGCAGAGGGCATTCGGGCCCTGTCAGTCCTCGTTTACACAGGCTGCACTTGCACAGGACTTGAGCCGTAACCATAAACACGTTTCGTGCTCTTTTACCTCAAACTCACTCATGAGGAATATTATATGTGACAATTTGTGTGATTTCTAAATAGCAACACCGATAAGAAGTAGGGGCGTTTGTTGAGGAGCAGAAGTTTTTTTAGTATTGAGTAAAAATCTGGCATTTTGTTGTAATGATGGAGCCTGATGTGTCCCAGCTACATGACTTATTGATGGAGTTTATTAGTTTGTGCACCAGGGTGACTAACAGGTAAGAGACACGAGTGGGACTGGTTTCTTTAGATTGTTGGTTGACAACACGATCAATCACAAGTAAGCACAATAAACTAGATGGCCTTTTTAGAAAGAATATATATATTTTTCAACTTTGCAACAACCAGACTTTCTTCTTCGTTTGTTGCAGCGTTTTTTCCTTCTAAGTGATTTTGTGATGTTGTTTTTATTTGACTTCTAAGACATCACCTGTCAGTCACGCAGCGCCTCCTCCACTGCTTCCCTTCTTTGGATTTTCTTTTGATGAACTTTGTGTGAGGAGTTTCCCTTGGTTCTGTCTGTGGGGTTCTCTCCAGCTGTTCCAGTTTTCTCTCACAGCTCAAAGACAAGCGGGGTAACTGAAATCAAAGCCTGTTTTATTTTATTTTTGAGACTTTCACTGTGAAAAGGCTTCATTTCAAAGGAGAATCGTCAGAGTTTGCTTTATGTTGTTAATGATGCAGCCATTCTTTGTGTTTCATTACAGAACCTGAGCAGAGCTACCAGTTGAAATCTCATCTAATAGTTTTTTAATTCAGTGAGCTGATTTTTTATAATAATAATAATAATAATAATAATAATAATAATAATAATTCATCCACGTACATTTCATCTGAAACAGTCTATTACAGGGAGTTCAGAACACGTTTAAAGAGGTCCTTCACTGAGAAACCATTTTTTACTCATTATTTTTGAAAATGATGGGTCTCTGAGTTTAACATGCAGGCTGAACATGAAAATAGTCTTCTACACCTATTTCCTGCATTAGCTTCTGATAGAAAATAGACGTTGAAACTCTAGGATTTAAAAATCCTGACAGATCTACGTCACACTGTCACTTAAAGTGACAATGTGTAGTTTTTACCATTAATCTCTGGAAATATCCATCGAGATGTGGTTGAAAATGAATAAAATGATGTCCAGTTGTCGGAAAATATTGGCTGCTTCGTAACATACAACCAAGAAACGGGTCTAAAATACATAGGGCGCGGGTCTAAGTCTCTGGGGGACGCCATATTAGACACCATGTTTCCTTCTACATGAGCCGGCTCGCGGTCCTGCACCTGCCCGTGACATCACATTAGATGATTGGCTGGATGTACGACTTCCAGAAGCTACGTTACCATACCATACCAAATGTATTTGTATAGCACATTTAAAAACAGCATGTCAGCTGACCAAAGTGCTGCACAGAGTAAAAGCATTAAACCTAAAAACCCTAAAGGTTAAAAGGTTACCAAGTTCAAAAACATTTAGGTGGTAAGAAACATGATTTTAATAACAAAACTGCTAAACTCTTTCCAAAACCTATGTGAAAGAACAGAATCGAAAAACATGCATTTTGGCATCAGCATTGCATTCTCGGAATTAACTGAAGGACTATCAAAGTCTGAGGAGTCACGCTGAGGTCGCATGCTTTCTGCTCGACAGGTAACATTTACCGTAATGTTTTTTAAACTAGCGACAGTCACGGCGATATGGTGTAAAACTACCCGGAAATGTATGTGCTGCCCCTTATTGCCAGGAAACTACACACTGTCACTTTAACATTCATGGACTCACCCATCTTGACTCACGATGGGGAAGGCTGTTGTTGGTTTAGCATCCAGGAAACAGCAGAGAACGTCTTGGCTAGTAGAAGCTAACTGTTAGCATTAGCAACTCCACCACACAGCAGAACTCCATCAGGCTTGTGTTATTTGTGGAGATAAAACATCAACGTTGCAAAACAGAGTCAGTGGTAGAGTCGCATTGCTGTTAGCCAATCAGAGGCGAGATGTCCAAATATCAGGAAATAAGACTCCAGATCCTGTCGTCTGAAGCTACTTTCTCCTCTGGCTGAATTCTCGGTGCTAAAACAGGCGCACTGGAGCTTTTTTTTCCCCAGAGTACAGCTTACAAGGTATTCATTCCTACTAAAGACCACTGCAGATGTATTAAAAATATGAGTGAAGAATCTCTTTAAGATTTTCTTTTGTTTCAACCATGTCTGTGATGATGATCAACATGTGCAAGTTGCAAAAACAACGTGCTAGTCTCTAAATTTCTAAAATATGTAAATCTGCAAATATTCATGTTTTTTTTATTGCACATTGCACCTTTTCGAAGTTTTGCACACATCATGTGGAAAAAAACAGGCAAGACAGAGCATTAAAATTAACAGCCTGCAGTAGTGAGGGCTGCACAGAGCTGCGTGGATGCTCTAGTTTTTAGAAAGTCTTGCATAATAAGACGAAGCGGTGTGTCCTGGGACTTTTGGCACAATTTTTGGACCTCGCTGGGTTTTTGAGCAGAGATGAGAGTAAAAGAGGCTGCCATAAGGACTCATAAATCACAATGTGCCACAGGGGGAGAATAAATTAGATAAGACTTGAAGCTTTGTTTTGACATCTTGTAATATCGGTGCCTATCAGCTCTCAGGACCAGATTAGAGTAAGAATCTTTGTGTTGATGAATAATTCTTTTCTGGACTGAAATGTTGGTCTGATTAAACCTGAAGCAGGTACCGCCACTGCAGTTATCACCAGGAACCACTCAGGGTTGGTTAAATCAGGTTGCAAATCTAAAGTTGAATGATGAAGTTAGAAAACAGCCAAGGGAGCTAATTCTTTCTTTGAAGAGTTGGACAAAAATATAATAATAAACATTTATTTTGGAAAGCTTTAAGGCGCTCACGCCAGTCATCCTAATATTTACTGGACTTTTTTCCATCTCATTTCCTGAAAGCGTGACCAGCGGAGCCACAAAAGCCACACTAATTGGAAAACTAAACCAAAATCACCATTTAAATGCGCTGTCATGATGTGTGCTCAGAATTCAATGAGAGTTAATATTTAATGTGAGTTTTATCAGCTGAGATTAAAAAAAAATATTTATTCCACTGCCGGTAAAAGAAATAGGTCCAGATTTTCTCCGCTCGTCCATAAAATGTTTTTCCACAACGTGGCACGACGGTGTTTTGGAGAAATAATTCCACTTCCAGCTGCATGTGACAAACAGAACATTTGTGCCGCGCTGCAGGTTAATTCGAGGCTTTGATGGATGCTGAATCGAGGCTGTGCTGCAAGCACAGAAGAAACCGTGGCAATTAGAAAAGCCCTGTGTGTGAGAGAGTTGGCTGCTGCATGCACCGCTGGGCATAAATGAGTCTCGCAGCCCGGGCAACACAGACAGAGCTTTAACACAACACCACAGACACGCCTAAGACTCCCATTGTGCCTCGCGCTAATCCATTTCCATCCTAACAAGCTGCTGCCTTCGAACTCAGCCATCCAACCACAAGTCTGTCCACCGTCTGCTGAGATTGGTTCAGCTCCAGCATTCTGACTTTCAGCAGCCATTTTAAGCTCTCTGACAACACTGGTCTTCTTTTGTGTTGAGAAAACAAGACGTAATGTTTTGCCTTCAATGTGACAGTGTGTAGTTTTTACCATTAATCTCTGGAAATATCCATCGAAATGTTGTTGAAAATGAATTAAATGATGCCCAGTTGTTGAAAAATATTGGCGGCTTCGTAACCATAAAAATCAGGTCTAAAATACATCGGCGCAGGTCTAAGGGTGTTTCTCAATGTCAAGGAACCTCGCCTTGATGCCTTAGTCCCGCCCCGGTTGCCTAGGAGATACGTCATCAGGAACCACCAAGGCGTGTTCTAATGTTCATGTGCTACGGAGGCGTCCGTCCTCCGTTTGTCTGCCGTTTATCTAACCGACCAAGGATACATGAAAGGTGCCTTGTTGCCTTCCTTCGGTCAAAATTTCCCTGAATACAGCACGGTATTTAAAAAAAAATGGCGGATCAGGAGCTGGCAGCAGCAGCGATGTCCAGCGCTTGCTCATTAGGCTAACCAGATGACTTCATTGTGATCAATATTAACTTACCTGCCCTCGATGCTGACAAAGAGCAACACAGTACAGTCTTCAGCGGCGACGTGACACCGCACGCCTGTGGTGCTTCTCTCTCTCTCTCACGTTGAAAGTCCACAAAGATGTGGAAAAAGAGCAAAAACAAGAGCAGTAACTTTTCCAGTTCCATGGCTGAAGGAATGCTACTACGCTACGCTACTATGATGGGCGGGACGTGAACAGAGCGCGTAAGTAAAAGGCGGGCTCTGGGCAGCCGCGGTCACGTGAGGTAAATCTGTTCCATTTAATCGTTTTCTTTGACCGCCTTGGTAGGCGAGGCGCCTTGACATTGAGAAACACCCCAAGTCTCTGGGCGACGCCATATTAGACGCAATGTTTCCTTCTACAGGAGACCGTGAGGACAAAACGCATTTACAGATTTGTAACAAGCAGTTACAAAACTTTCTCCATTCATAAACGTTTTAAACATTGACCTCTTTGCTCGTTGCCAGTGATGAAAGGGAGTTTGATGTCATTTTGCTGGAGGTTGAACGATCTGACGAAGTACTTGTTTGAAAATTGCACTCCCAGAGATTTTTGACCCTAATGGCCATCCGTAGGTAAGGTCTTACTCGAACACAAAAATATCGCCAGGGAAAATACACACCGTCACTTTAAGAGCTGCTGATGTAAACGTTAGAATGAAAACAGCTGGCAGTTGTTATCAGCTTGTGTTTGACTATTAATCCCATTGTTTTAGTGTTCTGGGTTCCTATTATTGACCATCAAAATCAGAAAACCCATCCCCTGCATCACAGTTTTAATTTAGATTGCTTCTGGATCGCCCCGATTTTCTGGCTTCTCTTGGAGATCAGAGGACTCTAATTTCACAGGTGGAGGAATAAAAGTGAAGGAAAAACCGGCTCCTTTAGTTCTGCACTAATAACGCAGCATTACACCACTGAGAAATCAACACTGCATTTTCTCCATTGAGCTGAAAATCGCCGAGGCACTTGACAACACCATTTATTGTCCTCACAGCTGAGATTGCTTCCTCAGGTAAAAGAGCTAAGTGGGGAAAAAACAAAACAAGTTAATAATAAGAGCTCCTAAACCCTTAAAGAATGTGCTTCCTAGAAAACACACCGGGGCTGAAATCTCTGAAGACGTGGAGCTTTTGCTGCTGCTTTTAAGACTTAAAACCTACTTCTTGTTTGATTTTTGATTCCACAGAGTGTCCATCCCTGTAAACAAAGAGTTTTGATATTTATATATAAAATATATAAGTGAGAAAATTGATGTTGGACTTGAAGGGGAAGAAGCTGCGGTTATGATACCAAATTTTTTGGTTGATGTTAGCAGCTTTTTTCTTGAAGCCTTAGAAGCCATATTTATATTTAATAAAAATGTGTCATATTTGTTATAAATGACTTTTTTCAGACACTTAAAATTCTTAAAACTGGAATTATTTCTACTAAAGATAAACTCTGAAATTACAGATTTACACACATTTTTGCAGGCTTTATGATTCAATATAGAATTTTTATGAACGTTTTCTTTGCACAACAAAAAGTTTCAAAGAAAACAATTGTTATATTGATGGATGCATTATGTAAAATTGTATTTTTACATATAAAACAAATATAATTTGCACAATTTTTATTTTATTATCACACTCCTGACTATTATGTCTTTCAAAATAAAATACACTGCACACAAAATGCACAGAATATATATATATAGAATTAATCCATGGACTGGTACCAGTCTTTGGCTCCCTGGTTTGGGACATTTGTTTTTAAACCCATTTAATGGGAAACTATGCAGTTTGGGGTTGCTTTTAGAACCCCCTAAAGTCCGTTATTAATTCACTGTTGTAAAACCAAAAGTGAAACTTGTCTCCTCGCTGTGCGTTCGTCGTTTTAACACCTTAATCTAACTGCTGAAATGTCTCCTCAGCCTTCATTAGTGTCTACAGGAGTGGTTCATCACTAAATCAAACAAATCAGCTGTGTTCATGACCTAAAACATGCAGGAAACATGCTGGAAGCAGACTGCAGCACTAGCATATTGGCTCCACTTTACTGAGTCTAACAGGGACCAGACCAGATACTCTGAAGTTGCAAGTGCAGTATTCTGGCCACAGAGGGCGGTGGGGGCCTGAGTGACATTTCATTAACCCTGTAATGGTTTATTTTACCACATACTGGCTCAAGAAAAGTATTTAAAAAATGAAAATGTTACATAGTATGGCTTTAAGACAATGTCATTTTTTCAAATTGTCAAGCTGAACCCAACGTTTTGTATTTTGCTGCACGTTAACGGGCCAAAGAAAGAATGGTAAACATCTGAAAATAAAGTTATATCTAAAGAAGTCATGAGTTATGGGGAACCGTACAACAAAACCAAAGATGTGGAATAAGGACAAACCACGAAAGAAAAAACTGTCTATATCTGAGGGATGATGCAGGACAGGTGTGATGATTCGAACAGGTGTGTGAGGTGAGCAGAAAGAAAGACAATCAGGATGAATTACTGGGGCAGCAGTAGCTCAGCAGGTTGCCTCACAATCAGAGGATTGTGGTTCAATTCCAGCTCCACCCAGGGCCATTCTGCTGTTGTGTCCTTGGGCAAGACACCTCACCAGACTCTCCTGTGTTGGTGGTGGTCAGAGGGGCTGACGGCACAAAATGGCAACCTCGCCGCTGTCAGACCACCCAAGGGCAGTAGCTTACCATCACTGGCAGCGTGTGAATAATGGAAGCACTTTGCTGAGAAAAGCACTATGTAATCCATTATTATTAAAACTTTAAAAATGAAAACCAAAAGATGTTTTTACAATTCAAATCACCAAAATGTCCTAATAAGGACTCAAAATGAAATGAATAACATCCAACACCCATTAGCTGCTTTGAAATGTGACAGGAAGGTAGCACTGATGGGATTTTTGTTTGAATTGTCACTGGTTGCTGCTTAATTTCCAGCTTAAAACTGAAATCAAACTGAAATAATAGATAAAAAATGTATTTGAGAATCACACTTTGGGTTTATTTCTGAAAAACACAAACGTGAGCAACAAACGGGTCATTTATAGAAATTAAATGATGAAACTAAAATGAAACGGAAGCCGTCTGTGCTTAAAATTTCATTTTCTGCACTATCAGTTATGCCTTTGTGCAATCTGGCATCTCTATTTACCAAAATGAGTTCTGATTGTTCTCTGCAAACATTAGAAAATGAGTCATGATGGGAAAATAAAAAAAAAACAACTTTTAGCCTAAATTATGTTCTTTAAATCTTAAACTTCTCAATTTTCGAACACGTTGTTCCAGAAAATGAATGCTAGACTTTTATGAACAAATGGGGGAATTAAGGGAACACTTACCCTGAACAGATAGCAGAGCATTAATTCTTTCTCTCCGACATATTGTTGCCTGAAACTCCACAGCTGTTTGCAGCTTTCTGAGCCCCCCTGCGTCGGTCTGTTCAAACTAACTGCTTCTTGGCACAAACACAGACACAATAAATATGAACAGAATAAACTCCAGACAATAAAAAAGGCAGCACATCAATAACTGCTCGGCTCAGCTTAGCAGGGGGGGCTTATTGGTTTAATTCTCAAAACACACAAAGATGGGAGACTGCATTAGAACAAACAACTAACGGGGGTTAGGGTGTGCAGAAAATCCAATCTACCGCGTTTTTCAACACGTACAGAAGGCTTAGTGCAAATATTAACACTGCATCTATTGGAGGACAATCTGGACGTCGCCATATTGTTGTGCTCTTTTTGCACATGAGAGTCAGTAAACAAAGCTGAGCAGGAGCCGAACGCCGCCTGCGTTGTTCTGCAGCTCCAAGAGAGGTTGTTCTGGTAATGAGCAGCAAGTTCAGCGGCTTCAGCCTGCCTCAGATGGCAGAAGACTGGAACAATAGCATCATCCGTGTGTTGTTTCGGCTGAATGTCAGTTTTAGTACGAGTCTCATCACTTGGAAAGAACACAGACAAACAACATCGTTTCTCTCCTCCAGTTTCAAATTTTTGTCATCAGCTTTTCTATTTCAGTGAGTTTTTTCTCCTTCTTTGACACCGATAGCTTGTGTTTTATTTAGAAAACATACATTGTTTTTTTTTTTAACTTCCTGTGGGGCATGGAGACTTGACAAATTGTTCAGAACTCATGTAATTATTGTGCAAAAGTAGAATTTTAAAGACAAATAAATCAGATCAAACAGCAGGCAAGATGCATTTTAAATTGGTTTTGGAGCAAACTAAATAAAATTAAAAGTGTGATTTTCGTTGTGTAAAATAAAAATAAAGGACAATATTATAAAGTACTTATAAGAACATAATCAGATTTTTTTCTAAATTATCTTCTTTCTGCCTTTTTTAAAGCTATGTCATCAGGTTTTCTTTGCCAGTAAATAAAACATGCATGAAGAGTCAGTTCAGCTAGTTTTATGTATGAAGAGTATATTTATATTGGTGCAAATCGCACATGCATGCTCTCCAGCTGAGACACAACTTCTGCATCTGCAATATTATTATAGAGCCAAGGGTGCTCTAATGCCACACACAGAGCTTTCTGCATGCTGGATTTTATAAAAGCCTAGATTTTGTTATCTGAAGAAGTTTTTTTTTCCCAGAAAAAATCACTAGGTTTCAGGAATTGATCAACTTTGATGATACTGATTTTTAAGTGTGATATTTAGTCCTCTGTTTGTTCTGTTTTGGTCCTAAACAACTAATCCTGCTGCTAAATATACTGACATGCTCTAATATATAAGTAGTTTGCTAACTGGTTCTGATAAACGGGTCATTTTGACCGTTACAACCAAGCTTATTGGGCAGCAACTTGAACATGGGGGCTTGTCCGGGATGTTTGATTTGAACTTGATTAACTTTGTAAATTGTGTTGAACAAATAATATTTTCCACATTAAAAAACAAGTGTTCTTTTAGCTTTTAAAGGATGTTGGCACATTGTTCTCTTTGTGCACACAAACATCAGCACACCACATAAAAACAGCTGCATGAAGGTAAAGTTGTTTCTGTGCTCTCGCACGGCTGAACAGACGACTTTCCCTCAGTGATAATGTGAGGCCTCTATCTGAGGTGGGAGCGCTGACGTCTATTAGATCTATAAATCATGTTAGCTGAGGGATGGGGGGGTGCAGCACGGGCTCAGGGTTGTAAATCTCATTACTTGAGTCTGCTGCCGACCCCCCGCCGCATCATCCTGTCCTCAATCTCTCCCATTATCAGCTGACCTTGACCGCCAACGCAGACACTTACACTCAATCAGGGCTGCACAGGCAGACGACGTGTGCGTGCGTGTGTGTGTGTGTGTGTGTGTTTACCTGCCATATTTCTATCGTGATGTTTGGATCTCCACCCAACTTCCATAATGGGATTTTTTTAAAACAAATATGTTTCTTCTTGTTCCTGTCTGAGAGCGTTTTGATCTGTTCCGCCCGTCCTTTCTGCTTAAAAAGGTGAGAATGACTCATGGTTGTGGAAATAACGTTGACGTGTTTTTGTTCTTGCTTTGGTTCTAAATTACTTTTGATGCTGCTGTAAAACAGCTGATAAACACACACCTGTGAGGAGGTTGTGGTTCATTAAAAGTCTGATAGTAAAAGATTGTAAACTCAAGCTTTGATGGCTGTCCGTCTGCCAGAGGGGTGAAGCAGAATATGAGGTCATTATTAAAGCTTTAGAAACTCTCTGGGCTGCAAGTGTTTGATACTAAATGTAAGCAGCATTATTGATGATTGTTTTCAAAATTTCTCAAGATGTTCACAAGGTTTTTCACCAGAGTTGGAGGGAATTTGGAACATTTTTTTAAATAAATGATTGAATGTCTGGAATCCATCTCAAAGTTACCATTATTTGGGTTTAGTGAGTCTGAATGCGACACAAACGTGCCGAGACAGAGTTAAGACATTTTGTGAGCAGATTGCAACAAGAAAACTTGCACCACATTCACAGGCATGTGCAAATTTTGCAGTCTGACCACATTTCCATTTTACACCTCCATATTTGCAGGCCGGGGGAGAGGACCCACCCATCTCAAGTGGGGGTGGGGGAAATTGACAGGCAGATTGGAGCAGCATCTGCAGTGATGCGGTTGTGATGAAGAGGACCTGAGCTTTCAATTTACCGGGCGATCTTCATCCCAATCCCCACCTATTGTCATGAGCTGTGGGTAATGCTGAGCTCAGCCTTGGAGATAGGGTGAAGAGCTCAGAGTAGAGCTGCTCCTCCACGTTGAGAGGAGCCAGCTGAGGTAGTGTGGGTCTTTGATGAGGATGCCCCCTGGATGCATCCCAAGTGAGGACATGTTCTGCAGGCAGGAAGCCCCTGAATTGACCCAGGACACGTTGGAAGGATAATATCTTCAAGTTTTCCAGGGAATGTCTGGGGATCCTACTGGTGGAGCTGGTGGAAGTTGCCATGGAAAGGAAGGTTTGGACCTCTCTGCTCGAGCAGAAACCCTCGCAGCCTGGACTCGGGTAAAAAAGAATGTATGGACCTTCTTTTCACACCTTTGGGTCTCAAACCAGTTGCCAACAGTGGCAGTGAACTCACTTTTGGTGGTAAAACAATGAAAATATCAGCATTATGCAAACATGCAATGTTCTCCAGGAAAATGTTGAGATATTTTAGCTTTAGTGTCAATTAAAAGTTGTTTTTTTGACAACCATTGATACAGAATTTGTTTGAATAGGTTGGATCCTGTTAAACTGGCCAAAACATTCTCTCTTATTACCATTTACTCCTATTTTTAACGTTTATGTTGATCACACGTAATTTAGTAAACATTTTAAAGGGAAAGAGCAGAAAACTCAGCAAATGGCATTCAGGCATTCATTAGGGTAAAACAAAACATCACATTTCCACACATATCCAGTAATTATGACTGAAGCTAATCACCTAATTGTGCAGTGGTATTATTTTGTCTTTTAGAGAGGATCATCAAGTATAATCCATGCCTGGAAATAAAATAAATCTTAAAGGCACTCTCTCAGTTTTGGCTTGTTTTTAGCACCTCCTAGTGTCCAGTTAGTGAAACCAAAAGTGAAACTTATCTCCTCGATGTGCGTTCGTCTTTTTAACACCTTAATCGAACTGCTGAAATGTCTCCTCAGCCTTCATTAGTGTCTACAGGAGCGGTTCATCGCTAAATCAAACAAATCAGCTGTGTTCATGATCTAAAACATGCAGGAAACATGCTGGAAGCAGACTGCAGAGCCAGATATGTCAGCTCCATTTTTTAAGTCCAGCAGGGAGCGGCCCGGCACTCTGAAGTTGTAAGTGCGGTATTCTGGCCACAGAGGGCGTTGGTGGTCTGAGTGCCATTTCATTAACCCTGTAAAGGATAATTATAACACATACCTGCTGAAGAAAATTATTTAAAATATGATAAATGTTGCATAGTATGGCTTTAAAGGTAAAATAAAGGATCTTCTCTTTGTATATGAAGAATTCATTGATCTTTGTTATTGACGCTTCCTGAATAAAACTCAGTGATTTTATTCACGAAGAAGAAATAAAAAAGGCTAAAACCAGAGCCTGGCGTCTGCTTATTCATGATGTGGCTGTTTGTCATGTTTGTGCTTGTAAAACTGCCCCTTCAGTTACACTTTCACCACATGTGCCCGATATTTTATACCTCCAGCAGCTACATCTCAAAAGGAACCGACTTCTCATCTGGAAAAGGTGTGTTTTCTTGGTGGAGACAAGAAAATCGAGTTTTCTTACCCGCAGTGAGAGCGGTAAAATAGAAAAAGTCTCTCTACGATAATGATATTTTTTCTAACTTGGCCAAACAGCGAGTGGAAATGAGGTTTAAGCTTCACTGTAAAACAAAAACAAGTGTCCGCGCTACGTCTCCAGCCTCCCGACAGATTTGGTCGATACTCTAAAAGTGGAAACGAAGGTCAGCTCGGCTCCAGAACAGCGATGCAGATGGAGAAAATCAGCTAATTCCTTTTGGCACCTGGAGCAACACAAACTTGGTCAAACTTGGAGAACCAATAATAAAGTGCAGTCGGGTCACGCAAGGTGAAAAGTCTTTTGTTGTGTAAATCAAGCCCCCGGCAGTTCTGGATCTGATCTCCTACTGAGCTCAGACTAGCAGCTCTGGTGAAAACTGACATAATAAACGCTCCACTTTCAAACACTTCCTGGCGTCGATTGAAGCCTCCACATTTCTCGGACCACATCTGTTGTCAGATTCTTTCTGTGTTTTCCTTCTAGTTTTAATGATTTATTTCTCTGAGAATCTCCCAGTTCTTCCATTAAAAAAACTCAGATTAGCACACGGGACATTTTAGCGCTGTTTAATTCCAGATAATTGCATCAGTCACTCCGGGAAGCAGGCAGAGCGTCCGTCAACCAGCTTTTTTGTTTCAAAGAATTAGAAATAATTGGCCTGCTGGTGTAAAATATACATGTGTATATAATTTAATGAGGATGATTGAAATTAGAGGAATTTTTTAAAGAGAAGCGGTGATATTTCCGTCTGCAGCTTCCTCTTCCTTACATCATTTCTTCAACCTTCTTTCTACTTCTTGCGATGCATTTTAATAGGTTTTCATGCCTGAAGCAGATTCAAGGCCGGAGTGTGAATTTTCTACATTGTAGTGTGTGTGTGTGTGTGTATCTTGCTGGCTCAATAATAACTCATATCCTGAAACACTCTTGGCTATCACACACACCCCACCCCACTCCCCCGCCTGCCCCGAACCGTCACTGTTCCACCACTGTGCCTTTGGGCAAGCAAGTTCACCGTGAATAATTTCCCCACAGTAGCGCACATCTAGCTTGCCCAGAGGACGATCCTGAAAAGTACATTTTGTCGCCCCGCGGGGCATGTTTCATGGGATGGTGACAGCTTCAGTCAAGTTTGATAGGTGAGGATGTGCTCAGCAGAAGTCACCAGTAAATCTATAAATGCATCACTACAAGCAGCAATATGGCCTGAGGTGTAGAACCTGTGTGTTTTACTAATAAGTAAGAGGATTTTGCAGATTAAACTACAGATCAGCATCTCTTCTAGGGCTGCATGATGCTAGGAGTTCATATTATTTGATTTCTGTCATTGGTCCTGGTAAAAAACACTTCATGTTCTTTATCGTTCTGCTGGTCGTCTGAATCAGCTGTGGGTGTTTAGGACAGTCTCTATACAATATTATTGTGTAGGTTTTGTCTGAAGTTCTTGCATTATTGACTCTGCACGTTGTGATAAGACTGTTCAGCTTTGCACGAGGGCAGGAATGCAGTTGCAAATGCAACAAAAGACATTTTAGTAAGGTCGTTGGGCATCTTAGAAATGGTAATAGTTCACTGAGAGTGCTGCTTTAAGGGTTTGGTTGTTCATCTTCATAGAGAAACAAGTTTTAAAGGCAGAATCTGTGGATCTTTTTAAGAAGGTGCATCTGAATAAATCTGTTTGAAGCTCCCACAAATTTAAATCTCAGAAGTTATTATAAAGAAATCATTGTGCAGATGCAAGTTCGGTCAGCATGTAGACTGTATGTAGTAATGTGCAAAGGTTTTAGTCAGGTGTGAAAAAATGCTGTAACTTTCAGAAATATAAATACTGATTGTTTATTTTTTATCAATTTCCAAGATGTAAAGTGAGTGACCCAATATATCAGTGAGCTAAACGGTACGAGGTCTCGCCCTAGAGTCTAGGAGGACACGCCTCCCTCACAAGGATACGCACCAAGACAACAACGATGAAAAGACAGAAAAGCGCTAGTGTTAACTCTTCTTTTATCAGACTCCAAACCAAACACCGATAAGGAGCGCTCCACATGTTTTTGTGTGTAGCCTCCATTGTTGCTAATGTACTGGAGCATTGTAGTCTTGTTACTGTTTTTTTGTGTCATTCCTTGGGTGTATTTTCATTGGTTGAATGCAGACTGGAGTCGTAGATTTTCTGACGCTGCCTGAAGGCTGTCGGAGGCTGGATTTGGTCGTGAGAGTGCTCAATAAACTGTCTCTGGGCCGGTCACACTGGGTGGTCACAGACCTGCAAATCACCCTCATGTTCACCATTTTTCATCACGATTTTGTCCATGATAAAAGATTTGTCTACGACGGCCGAAAAACGCACTCTGGGTCTAACTTAGAGAAAGAAAGCTGGCTTTGCTCATCCAGGATCAAAAGATGTAGAGTTCAAGGTCTTCTCTCTATAAAAGAACACTTCTTAAAGTTTTACCTACGGAGTTTGGCTGCTCATAAACTTTTAATGCATGCAGTCAATGCAGTAGTTTCCTCTCTAAAATCAGCCTGAACAAACCTACTTTTTATAGTGTAAAATATTAATATTATAATCTAAGTTGAGGCAAAGTTCCCATAATAATAATATTCATTTATCTTCTTGGCTGTTCTTTTAACACACTCACACACACACACACACACACACACACACACACGCACACACACACACACGCACACACACACATCCCACAAGTGTCCCTTTCCGCTCTGACTCAACCTCAGGGCAACCTCTCAGCACCACATCGCTGTATTGTTTTTCCTCTATCTGCTCCATCAGAGAGAAGCAGGCCTCATTAGCGTTCGGGGCCCCAGTAGGGTCCCCGGGCCCCATAACCCACCCGACCAACCTCCGGCAGCCCCTGTGGGCTCCAAGCCACAAACACAACAAATCACTGAAACAAAAAATCCCTAATGCCTGAATCTTTACACTTCAAAAACACAATTATGCTAATGCCAGGAATCATTTGCCATCCCAACTCTGATTTAATGCGGCCTTTTAGTGGGGAAAGCTAATTAGAGGCTTTAATTAACATGTGCGATACAAACTGGAGAGAAGTGTGAAGGAGCCTGTCGATCACGGAGGAGCTCGGCGAGGGCGATGAAACGGGGAGAGCGAGAAGGGGAAGTCTGAAAGCAATGCAAATGAGGCGAGGGAGCGCCACAGGAAGGCGTGGATCTCTGCTGCAACAACGGTTTCTGTAAATATCACCGTGACCCGTAGACAGAGCGGAGTCATCTCATTAACACAGATTGGAAGGTGTCACCAGAGCTCGGCCGCCAGGGTCAATGCTGACACGATCCAACCCGAGCTCAGAGAGGGTACCATCATTAAAACCCCCTGACAAAACGCACGATTTAAGCTGCTGTTCTGTTGGGTTGATATTTCACTCTGCTCACATCATCTTCTCCACCCCAGGGAGGACATGCACCCTGCTCCCCATCAGCGCCATGCTCGTATTCTATATTATACGTCCTCCACAGAATTATTGCATTTATATTCTCGACAAAACCTTTTAATGCTTATGTAAATTCAGCAGCAACATGTAGTCGGGACTGATCTCATTAACACAGGCTGGACGGTGAACTCTGCAGCTCGGCCTTTTGCTGCAGCAGCGCCGTTTTCCCCTTAAAATAATTACGAACCAGGCTGCGGAAAATAGAAAACGTGAAGAAGAAGATAGGAGCAGCAAATAGGTAAAGTCAGGGAAATAAGGCTATTAACGTCTGGAGCTTTTATTCTTTTTGTCACCCATTTGAAGTGTTCTTCAGAGCAGGCAATGCACTTTAATAACCCAGATTAAGATATTTCAGGACTGTTCCTTTTTCATTTCTCATTTTATTGCTTAAAGTACGTTTAAAGTTTAAATTGGATGAATTTCCTGAGTGGGAGTTTCATTAAAATACATTAAGCTGCTGTGTAGGTTGAAATTTTAATGCTTGATGTATGCAATAGGAGATCTGCTGACACCGTTTCCGCTCTGCTGCTTGGAAAAGGAAAGTTTCTTTGTAATTTTCATTTTTTCTTTGTGCCGTGTTTCAATTTTCTCCAATTTACGTGTTTGCGGAATTGAATCGAGTAACTTTTTAATTATAAAGCCCAAAGTTTTATTTGAATGTTTCCACACGTTTTATATTACGTGCTTCATATTATTTATGGATTAGTGGGCTTTGGGATTTCTTTATGGTGTCAGATCATTACATATGGGGCACAAAATACTTATTTTTGGGGAGAAAACTTGTAAAAGACAACCTAAATGAGCAGATTTAAGGATGTTTGCATGTGTATGTATAGAGGAGTGCAGCTAACTCAACGTTTCTGTTGGTATTTTTTCTGTTTTGCACATCACACATGGTATGGCAGGTGCTGAAATCCTGCAACACAATGACGGATCACTCAAGCGGTCATCCTGACACACCATGCAGTGCATGCACGTCACAACGCCAGATCCTTCCATCCATCACCTCGGTTATTAATCTCAGAGAGGAAACGTGGAACACTGAGACTCACCTGTAGGTTCGGGACAGCCAGTCTTTTTCAGGTTCAGTCACAGGTAACACTCTTGGTACGTCGTGTTCTTTTGAGCTGCAAGAAGAACAAACCATCAGGAAGCTTCCATCTCAGTCTCATTAAACCGCACTTTTGACATGTTTTCAGCTCATGTGGAAAAATTCTCCTTAAACCTGAACTTCTGCTGCGTGCCATACAGTTAGACCTGTGATACCTTTAATTTATATCCTTATACAGCAGGAAGAAAAGCCCCTCCGGCTAATGAAGGAGCTAGTAGGTCATCCAACTCCCACGCTCCTCCTCCTCACCACGCTTCATGAAATTTGTCCTCACAGTTTTTGAAAAATTTGCTCATCTTTTGTTTTTTTACACAAGAATCACACGAACTTTTAACCTTCCTGACTAAACTAAAAGTGTATGCTACTTTTGGAGTTTGGAATATTTTAACTTTTTATACTGTGTTGCTGCACTTATTCCACAGTTACAAACTATGTGTCATGTGGGAGTGCATCTCGAGAATCTGAGAAGAAACAAGTTTTCAGCAAACTTCTTCAGCTTAAGGGAAAACTGGAGGATCAGCCCAGTCCTCTCCTTCCTGTTTAATGACATGTTTCACTAAAATGTGCAAGAATTTGCTCAGTTTTAACGTGTCTTTGGGCCACTTGAGAGAACGAAAATGAGCAAAGGAAAAATATTTTCAGAAGAAAGTTCAAATGTTGAGATTAGAATTGAAATATCAAGGAAAAGGGATGAAAATTAAAGGTTCAAGATAAAATCCAACTAAATGTGACTCTTAATGTGAAGGAGGATCTGTTCCGGGAGTAAAGATCATGTCTCATGTTTAAGATGATGATTTATTTTGTAGTTTGTGCTGCGTCTGCAGTGATGCGGGCGTTGTACCGGTCTGTCGTGGTGAAGAGAGAGCTGAGCCTGAAGGAGAAGCTCTCGATTTACCGGTGGATCTATGTTCCTACCCTCAACTATGGTCACGAGCTTTGGGTAGTGACTGAAAGAACGAGATCATGGATACAAGCGGCTGAAATGAGTTTTCTCTGCAGGGTGTCTGGGCTCTCTCTTAGAGATAAGGTGAGAAGCTCGGTCATCCGGGAGGGGCTCGGAGTAGACCCGCTGCTCCTCCACATTGAGAAGAGCCAGTTGAGGTGGCTCGGGCATCTAGCTAGGATGTCTCCTGGACGCCTCCCTGGTGAGGTTTTTCGGTCACGTCCAACCAGGAGGAGACCTAAAGGAAGACCCAGGACACGCTAGAGGGACTATGTTTCTCAGCTGGCCAGGGAACGCCTTGGGATTTCCCCGGAGGAGCTGGCCCAAGTGGCTGGGGAGAGGGAGGTCTGGGCCTCTCTGCTTAGGCTGCTGCCCCTGCGACCCGACCCCATAAGCGGATGAAAATGGATGGATTCTGTAAAAGCTCACCCAGAGCAATCAGTTACTATAAAACATAAGAAACAGAACACAGCTTAATGGAGTTTTATTATTTGGACCTTTCTGTCAACATTTCAACTTTAATCTCAAACCTGGGAAAGAAACAAAATCATCCTCCTCGTTATTTTTTCCTCCTCTTTTGCCATAATATGTACGATTCACAGCACATTCTGCAAACCTGGTGAGATTTTAGCACTTTGGGTTGACTCCATTTGTGAGTTTTATTTAGTTTCAGCCTCTAAACCAGCACTCACATCACTTAGAAACTTACAGCAAGAGATTTTTTACTCTCAAACTTCCCCGTTAGGGTTAGGAGATGAATCCTTCTCACACATAAGACCTGCCTGTTGCACCAGAGGCGCCCCTAGAAAATTTTAATAAGGGTGGCCAGATGGGGCCAGAGAAGAATTTGGGGTGGAACACCAAATTGGGCCTTGTGACTCTGGGAGAGTTTAGCCTGTGGGGATGCATTTATTCTTTTTTATTAAAAAACAATATGCAGCCAAAACACTTAATTCAAATATGAAAAATACTAAAATTTTAGAAAAATATATTCCAGTTATTTTAAATGTTATCAAAACTTATTTTAGAATTTAAATTTTTACTTTAATTCACTTGTTGCTGTTTTCACAAAAGAAAAATAGATATAAACTGTTTTTTTTTTAAATGGTGAGCAGCAGAAACAATTTTTTTTAAAATTCAGATTATTTATTTACTCATTAATTGTATAATTTTTTTATTGGGTTTTACATATATGTCTTGATTAAATAAGATGCATTTATGGTTTGAGTGAACATTAATATGCTTTATTAAGAACACTGGTCTTCCCTGGAGATGCTAGCAATTTTCTAGGGGTGGCCATGGCCACCCCTGGCCACCCCTTGGGGGCGCCACTGTGTTGCATCAACTCTAAAAGGTCACCTGGTGCGTTGAGGTAAGAAAATAAAAAAGCTCCATATTCTAAAGAATCAAGCAGGTGGATGGACACCGACTATTTCCTGGGCTGAGTGGGTTTGAAACCGTTTGTGACGCAGCGCTTCCTCTCTGATTTGGTATTCTCTCTGCAGCAGCGAGACGCGTCTTCGATCATAATATTTGGACGAAGGTGCTCTTGTTCTAACACTCGTCTGAATTAACAATGCAGCAGGCCAACACTCATATTATTCACTTCACATTCAAGGTCAGTGACTATTAAGTGGTTATAAAATATGTTCCTTATTAATGATACAGCGAGGAACTTGTTTCCCAGAGGGTACGTGAAGGAGACGACTCTATAAATATCTGTTCATGCTTAATCAGATCAGTTTGGTGTGTTCTTATTTTACCGTTTGGCACAAAATGATTTTATTTTTATAGCGATGGTTCTGACTAAACACCACCTTTGGGTCTGGCTCACCAAAGACTTATTTCCTCCATTCAATGACTTATTCAGGTCTATTTTATTCCATATTGATCCACGCCTGAGCTCGCTCCACTTCCATCCCTAACTACAATAAAACGAGCACAGCTGCAGTGACTAATTGATTGCAAGTGAAACTAAACCGGGAAATTTTTCGACCATTTTTTCCCCAGCAGCAGCTAATGAAATGTTTTTGGGGTTTCCAATGGATTGTCAGGCAAATTAGGAAATTTGCTTCCACGTCCTCGGTCTGCGGGAAGCGTTCACGCCACGGAATCTTTCATTTACAAAAATCGCATTTATTCGACGCCAGCAAAGAATCCTTATTTGGATGCATGAAAAATGAGACCTCCTACGAAGAAAGAGCAGTAAACATGGCAAATTTGCACCCTTTCAGTAAACAGTATTTCATAGCACTCATAAAGAAATCAATATGATTCAGAGAGATGGAGCTGGAAAAAAAAAGAAAAACAAATGGAAGTGTTGCTGAGGCTGGCATCAGAGGGCCCTTTATAGTAAACTTGATTAAAAGAAAATTGCTTTCAAGTGCTCTCAGCGGGCTGGGAGGTTGAGTGGGTGTGCTCTTGTGGGTTTCAGGGTGAGGAAACAAGATGAAGAAATGCTTTGAAACTGCCGGAGGAGAGAGAAAACAAAAATATAAAAAATAAAACGTGCAGGCACCGGTGACACGGTTGGGCTATATTTCTATTATCAACTTAGGTGCATTTTCATCTCAATTTTAACTCAGTAAGATTAAAAAAATGAGTTTTTGTCTCTCTGTCATAATGAAAAGTAGTTTTTAGCTTACTTTTTAATAATATAAGCTTCAGATTTGTCTTTAATGAATAAATGACAAGCTGGCATGCCGTATAAAAGCAGAGAATTGAAAGTGTGTGTTCTTTTTAAAACACACTGTTGCATCGCAGTGTCAGAAGCACAGGGATGGGTCGGAAAATTCAATAATTTATGAGTGGATTTTAGCTTGTTAGGTATTCACCTGACAGGAATGTCAGACGGATGGGGGTCTTTAATTTGGGAACTGTCAAATTTGTGTAATTTATTCCCTAATAAATTCAAAAAGACATCTAGGAGATCAAATGCTGTTCCTGATTTCCATGAAACCCTCCGTTAATTGGCTTTTAAAGAGCGGAATAATTCAACCTCCTGGTTTTAAAGTAAGCGAAATTTGGTGAGAATAATATTATTGTAAGGAAAGCGCAACCGAGAAGGGTAAAACTTTGGTTTTAGAACCACTGTGGCAAAAAATTTAAATTTATTCTTGATTTTAATATCAGTCTTCATCCCTGGCCTCACAATTTAATTACCCGTCTTTAAAATTTAATTCTATTTTACATATCTTTGATGGAACACACGGTTTCTGTCCATACGGTCAGTGAAAAGTGACTCATTGTCCAAAATCTTCAACATCAGCACCACTTAGCCAAGGCTGGAGAGGAGCAGCTGTTTCTCGTCTTCGTGTGTCGCTGCCTTTAAAATGGCTCCATCTACAAAGTGTTGAGTGTTCAATAATGTTTCTTCTCAGTCAGAGAATCCTGTTTTCTTCTACAAAATGCATCTCTGTGAGGCGCCGCTGACAATAGCTTGTAGTGACTTGGCATTTGACAGAAAGTGTGGCCCTCAGACAGACACGGAGACAAGATGGGACACTTCAGTGGCCACGCTCAGATGGGTAAAATCCCCCGGTCCGACAAACTCATCCCACACGATCGATGGCTGCTGTGACAACAGCCCTTCTCGTCACAGGCTGGAGAACAAGCTGTTGTGAAGGTCTGGGAATGGAAGATAGGCCCCCGGAGGGGAGGCTTGATTTACAACCCCGAGTCGAGATGGAAGCAACGTCGCCCACGAGCTTTAGACGGCCCTCCAGAAAAATCAGTCTCCCTCGCCCTATCTGCCTGCCTGCCTCGCTTCTTGTCGTCCTTCCAGTGTCTCTCTGCTCGCTTCCTGACAGCAGAAAAGGGCTGAAATGACACACCACCTAAAAAATAGCTTTTCTTTACCTTCACTTGAGAGGATGGTGAAATCCAAAATGTCACCTTTGCCTTATTTTCGTTATTATTTTGTTTTTTATTTTGCACAAACCGAGCCAGGAGGTGGTGAAGCTAAATTTACCATCTCATGTCCCCGCGTCTCAGTGAAGACAACAAAGTGAGGACACTCGGAGGGTTAACCGTGCTGCTAGACGAAACAACAACCCTGCAGGAGGAGATAACACCGTGTTTGGTGGGAAACATGTCACCTTTAGGCAATCGTACACAACACGACACGGTGCTGCAGGAAGAGACGGGCCGTCTCGTTTCTGGGAAGCTGGAACAACTTGGACACCCGCTGCTGTTTTTGTTGTGAGGCAAAGATAAAAAAAAGATGTTTCAATCTAACACTTCCTCATGCACAAAATCACGTTAGGCTAGACTTTTCTTTTTCTCCATCAGTCACACGTTTGAACTCGGTCGCTGCAGGAATCTGAGCAAATATTCAGCTTTAACGCGGACCTGAGTCAAAGTGACAGCAGCTACGATGTGAATAGAGTCATTCTAGAGACCTTTATCAGGTCTAAATGAGACCTGCCATCAACCTTTTCAGCTCTTGACCACATATTCAGCTGCTTTTCAAACCCCAACCCCCCCGCACCACCACCAGCCTTTCTCTTCGTCTTTAATCTGCCGTTGAGTGAGTGAGACACCCTCTCTCGCCTCCCCATCTCTCTCCTGAGCCGTATCAATATTCATGGGTCTGCCGGGTGCGTTTGTGCGATGGCTGTCTCATTAGCCTTTGATCCCCTCGCGCGAGGCCTGTCGGAGCGTTGCCGCGCCAACAACAGAGCAGCGTTTGAAGTGCAGAGGGAACATCTGCTTGCATTGATCTCCATACACTTTCTTTGCCATCCATACGCATGTCCACACACACGCACGCAGGCGCATGAATACATGCATCTACTGTAAGATTTGACTTGGCCCGTCACTCTCAAAACCAGTTTGTGGCATGAAATGTGCAAAGCTTACACCAGTAATTGATTAGCTAAGCTACAGAAAATACATTTCCAAGTGATAAATTGATTTTAATGTAGGTAATAGAAATCATCACCCTGGAGACACTTCCTTTATTATCTCCTCTCACTTCAGACCAACAGATTAACCAATTATAAAAAAGAAAGGTTTGTGTTTGTGGGGACAGATGCATGAAAAATAATGGTAAATGGCCTGTATTTGATATAGCGCCTTCCAGAGTCTTGGAACCCCCCAAGGTGCTTTACAACACAATCAGTCATTAATGCACTCATTCACACCCTGGTGATGATGAGCTACATTGTAGCCACAGCTGCCCTGAGGCGCACTGATGGAGGCGAGGCTGCCGTACTGGCGCCACCGGTCCCTCCCGACCACCACCAGGCAGTGTGGGTTAAGTGTCTTGCTCAAGGACACAACGACAGCGATAAACTGAGCGGGGCGCGAACCTGCGACCTTCTGATTGCAGGGTGGGCACTTAGCTCCTCTGCCACCATCACCCATTATAAAGGTAATTCCTGAAAATGAACACTGAGGTACTTTTCCTGCAATTAAAATGACGTTTGCTTTGGTGAACCAGAAAAAAAGGATCATTTGAATATTAATTTAGCAAAAAAAGACACAAATTAGTGGATATAATCAAATGCATTCTGTTTTTGAAACATCTCTGAATCGATAACTCTGCTCTCTGCTCGTGAAATCTGCTTTTATAAAAATGACATCACAGCTCTGGCAGCAGCATTCCTTCGACATCATCACAGTGTCACATCACTCATGTCACACTCTGTCTGCTCCGCAGGCTTTTAAACAACCTCCCTCTCCTTCTCCTACATCCCTGAGCACTGTGCCCTGATGCTGTTGAACACTTTTCTGCAGAGCAGCCGGGAGGTCCCATTAGTATGACATCATAACATCAACACAAAGACAATCGCTGCACTCCAACATTCACCAGGTCTCGCCTTCCTCTGGAAACTCCAGATAGAGCTTGTCTGGGCTATTGGCCCTTTGGGAACAAGGTAGCCGATCAATACTGCCCGTGTGTGTGTGTGTGTGTGTGATAACATTAAACCGCCCTTAATGGCACTAATGAAGAGAGTGGCTGACAGAGGCAGGGAAGTCTGGGTCAAACAAGCAGCCTGTTACTGGCAAAACGACTTCATTAGTTTTAAAGCATGGATGTGATGTCATGCAGCCGTTTAGCTTCAGGAATTTCCAGAATAAACCAGCGTTCTGCTATAAGCTTCTGCAGCTCGGTTCTTTTGCAGTTTTTTTGTGTGAAAGGATAAAAAAAGCTCCTCTGAGTCAAGTTTGGGAGCAGAACATTTGTCACCATCATTCGTAACATCAGGTCACATTGTTGCTGTTATCAGTCTTCAAATGTCAGAGGAGCAGCGTCTCAACAGAACGCCACTGACATTTTGATAAATCACACACACGCACACACACACACACGCACACACACACACACACAGCAACCTGCTAAAAAAACTTCTTTGCAAACACACACTGTTTAACACCAGTCTTCCAGAAGATGAGGAAAGAGGAGACCAGCGTACCTCATCCATGATGAACTTCAGGACTGGTGAGGCTGGACTGATGTCTTCTCTCTGTCTTCTGTCTTCTCCGGGACGAGGAGTCGGGAGGAGAGCTGCTCCTTCGCAGCCTCCTCTCTCTGCCTCTGGCTGCTTCTGCTACTGCCTCTGCTCCCCTCACTATCATACCTCCCTCCCTCCTCCTCTTTCGCCCTCCTCTTCTGCTCCTCCCCTTTTTCTAACCCGCTCCCTCTCGTCTTTGCGCTCTCCTGCACCACCCTGGTCCTCAAACTTAATGGTGAGAAAGAAAATCAAGGATTAATTTCAGATTTTTAAACAAAAATGTTGTGCTGCTGTGCTACAACTCTAAAGGTTTGGTGTTGTTCTGGTTCATCGCGTCCAGAAACTCACTCTTCTGTTATTATAGGGAGCTTTGCTCATGATTTATCTACTCGTTGTCTGATAGTTTCCAGCCCACAGAGTGCAGAAATCACTTTCCCTCTGTTTGGCTAAATGTGATCAAATATTCTTTAATATGAGCTACAAATCAAACGCTAAATAGGAGACAAAAGGCAGTTTTACTTACAATTAAACAAGCTGACTTAAATTAAGCAATTGTCATTTTTTTCTAACTTAAAAAAAGATTAGATACAAAAGGATGTCAATGAAAAACATTCTGTTTTAAAGACACCTTGAAGTGAATGTGTTGATGTATAAAAACGGATAAATTAGACCGACGCTGAAACAAAGCAGCCACTCAGCCCTGTGACCTGCTTCAGACACCAGTGCTGCAGCCTCTATGTATTCATGAAGAGGATGAATTCACCAATCCTCCTTTTTAATTTCATTTGTACCCTCAGATGAGAACGAGATGACCACCGGTGGATTCCTCAGCACCAACCATCTCCATCCTTTTCTCTCCCTTCGTCTCTTTCCCCCTCGCTTCAGCAGACAGCCCTCCGCTGCCTCTGCCCCTGTTTCCATAGTGACACTTTCCCCGACTCCAGCTCGACATAATCAAGTGAACGGGATGGGGGTGGGGGTCGAGGGCGAGGGAGAGGAATCGTGAGAGAGAGGTGGGGTTGAAGGAACAGCCAAGTTGAGAAAGATTAAACAAAACAGAGAGATAAAGGAGCAAACAGCTTAAAGAGAACGTCAATAAAGGAGGTTTGTCAGCAGCAAACAGGGTCTTTGGTCCAAGTCCGTGCTTGGCCCCCGATCAGGTGCTGCTCAAAGCCTCAGCATATGGCTAAAATAATTACCACGCTCATCAAACAGCTAGATGGCCACTTGTGCTTTGCGACAACGCTCCCACCAGAGCAGAAAAATGAATTATTAGAGAGAGTTGATCAATCTAAATTTTAATGTGCTCAGCATGGGTTTACTGCAGGATGCCAGGGGAGATGGTGCAAACCTCCTCGAATGCTGGAATAACATTATGCACCACATTTGGGGACATTATGAAGCATTCTGTTTTAATATTTTAACCGTCTTATCAGCGTGGCTCTGCCGAGTGGTTAGCAAGCCCATCAGTCTTTTTGATGGATACTTTTTCCAAATATTTTCCATATTTATGTGATCAGCGATCATTAATCTTACAAACTTTGGTGATCCGCTAACTTTTGGAGGGGGTGGGGGAGAAACAATAAATGATGTATTCACGAGTCAGTTTATCAAAGTCACCTTTCGCAGAACAGGGCTTGTATCTTCAAATGTTATCAGTCTATTAAATGTCTCCTATCAGATCTTATCGCTTCCACGGAGAAGTCTAATCAGCGCCCTTCTCTGCTCTCAGAGTCTCGGTGTTATCACTTATTACTACGGCCAAAGCGCTACCGCTGGAAGATAGTTGAACTTAATTACAGGATGTTCACTCAGGAGTTTGAGGTTTGCATCTCAAGAGAGTCGAGCATTTTTAGGATTTTTTCACTTTTCACCATCGAGAATGTTGGTTGATTCAGACGACCAAAGTATGTAGAAAACAGTTAAACCATACTATGCAACTTTTTCATAATTTTAATCATTTTCTTGGAGACATTTCAGCAGATTAAGGTGTTAAAAAGACAAACGCACAGTGAGGAGAGAAGTTTTGCTTTTGGTTTAACCACAGTGAATTAATAACGAACACTAGGGGGTGCTAAAAGCAAGCAAAACTGTTTTGGCTTGTTTTTAGCACCCCCTAGTGTTCGTTAGTGAAAGCGAAAGTGAAACTTATCTCCTCGCTGTGCGTTTGTCTTTTTAACACCTTAATCTAACTGCTGAAATGTCTCCTCAGCCTTCATTAGTGTCTACAGGAGCGGTTCATCACTGAATCAAACAAATCAGCTGTGTTCGTGATCTAAAACATGCAGGAAACATGCTGGAAGCAGACTGCAGCACCAGGCATGTCAGCTCCACTTTAGTAAGTCCAACAGGGACCGGATCGGCACTCTGAAGTTGCAAATGCAGTATTCTGGCCACAGAGGGAGCGGTGGGGGTCTGAGTGACATTTCAGTAACCCTGTAAAGGATAATTATAACACATACTGGCTCATGAAAATGTATAGTATGGCTTTAAGAGACAAAGTATTTTAACTGTAGCACATCCTGTGTAACTGACATTTTAATAAATCAATCCCAACCAACCTGGTCGTATGTGAAGAAGTAATTACTCCCCTTTCAAATGAAAAATGAACTGATTAACTGCATTGGTTGGAAAGCTGTGTTCAGTTTAACTATCCAGGCCTGATTACTGCCAGATCTGTAAAACGAGGAAATGGCTTCAGTAGGCTAAAAGATCTCAATAAGCAACACAACATGAAACATTCTAAAGAAATTTAAGAACAAAAGAACCCCTCAGACTTTGTGATTTAACAATAAGAACAAAATAGTAAAACATATGGAATCCAGGTGAGAGTCCAAAGCTAAAATAAAAGCGACCACGCCACCTTTATTGCTTCTCTGCTTCATCCGCACAATCCTGCACTGCATCACTGTCTCTGTCACATGACCAACCCCCCCCCCCTCCTTAAACACAAACAGACAAAAACATCAGCCGATACCGATGTGGACGCTGATATAATCGTGTAGAACAAGAGGAGATGTTGGGCAGGTAATTCCACCAGTGAATCAGGTGTGTTGGAGCAGGGAAACCTCTAAAACATGCAGGACTGTCATGAGCTGGACATCTACATAACCATGTTGGTGTGGATCGATGTTTCCATTAATAAACTAACTCATCATTTCTAACTGCATGAGTAGAAGGAAGCAGCCGATCAGGACGGACGTTGGTCTTCAGGATTTTGTGAGCCTTAATAAACAATTAATACAGGTTTTTATCAAAATTCCAGCACATCTTGTAATTTTGATGATTTTAAACAGCTTTCAGCGTCCAACCCCGTCCCTCTGCAGCTTGCTCTTGTCTATGACATAAATACACACACGCCTGCAGCTTAGATACAATTGTTTCATCCAGACGAAGCAGCGAATGTCCCCAAGAGGAATGGCATGGATTGGGTTGTTGTAGATCATCATTTTGCAGCATTAATCACCGTTGAATGGGATTACTGCCAGCTGCCGTCCTTCCTGTGTGATCAACGAGCTGCAGCAATATGACTTGTGAATCATCTAATTCTGTATTGATCCCCCAGAGCTGCGGCGTTACAGCCTCCTCCCCCCAGCAGGAAGGTCAGGAGAGAGGGTCAGCCGCTGGTGGACCCGGAGCAGATTTAAAGTCGTGATTAAAATGAAACTCTTGCAGCGAGGACACCGAGGGTCACAAGGATCCCGCGTGAGCCTTTGTGGCTTACAGGGGACCGTTTCTTGCCTGAAGGCTCTACTGGTGGTGCTTTTTCTCAAGAAAACCTCACGTATTTTACTCTAAGATGATGTATTTTATGTCAAATGCACCAATAAGACAGATTCCTATATGAAGGTAATAATTTTTAAACAAACATATACATCTAAGCTTGTGTTTGTTTGCTTTATAGACGCTGGTTTTTGCCATTTTTACATATTTCGAACAAGCAAAATGCTCATCCTTTCCTACAGTGAGAGATGAAATCAGACGTTGGGCTTCCTCCTAACCACCAGCCTCCCCGCCATCCAATTTGGTGATGCCTGAAAGAGTGCTTCCTTGTCAAGCACAAACTTGTCGGGAAGATTTATGTCTCACTAACTCTAAATTCCAATCTCAGCCTGTTAGTTATCCCCGGCTTTAGTTTTGCTGGCAGAATGACTGACAGCTGGCTGATTGGGGAGCTGTGGATTTCTGTGCCCTCAAGTCAGATTCTGTTGGGATTTGACCAATTACTGCTCAAGGGCATCAAGACAAGGCGTGGAGGGATGACGCCACTGCAGGTTGTGCTCCGACCCCCCGGAGGTGTCGGTGCAAGTCAGAAGCTACTACAGGAACAGGGCAGATAAGTCAGCGACACGGTGAGACTCGGCAAGTCGCGTTCCACTCACGTTATCGGGCTGCAGAAGCACAAAAAAATAATCAAGGGGATCTCATTTCTTTCCTATTTATTCTCATTTGTAATGCTTGAAAAGTTCATTAAATCTTAATTTCCTTTTAAGATCCCTGGAAAGACCAGGATGATATTGATATTTCCCTTGAAGAAAACCTCATTTAAATGCAAATAAACATGCAGTCATGAGACCTGGCTGCGGGTGTTGGTCCTGTGTTGGGGAGCAGAGCACAGAAACTTCCTAGTCGAGCTCAATGTTTCATTCCTCTCCTGCTGTACAGTGAAGAAGACAGAGAGGCTTTCAAGTGGAGGCTAAAAGAGCTACCGGGCTTTTTAAACAATTCGTCCAATTTCAGCATTTTATGGCAAAAACACGGTAAGTCAGCTAATTTCAAGAATAATATCATTTCTTTAAAATCTAATTGTGTTTTTAAATGAGGAATCACAGCGACGTTTCACTAATAGGAGCCATTTAAAGAGATTTGAATTATTCAGGTCATGGTCAGCAGACAGTCGGACCTGAAACCTGCTAATTTAAATCAGTTTGTGTAAAGTAGAGCTTAGAAACAAGGAGTTTTACTCATAACATGCTAACAATGCATTGAACTTTACATCTGCAGGCTAATTCACGCTGTTGAATTTTTGCAGATGAAATGTTTGCTGGCTAATTTAAAGTAAAATAAAATAAATCATACACATATATGCAAAGGATACCGTTTCAGTGTCATAAATTCATTGTATTCTGATGAGACTGTATTTCTTCCATATAGGCCCTACTACCTCCTGATTGTGTCCATTTTATGAAAGTAGAGGTTCAAAAGAATCAGTAGATTTAAGTTGAAGCTGAAGTTTATTTGGAAAGGGACAATGCTTAATAATGAACATATATGTTTTTGTAAATAAGCGAGATTATTGCCACAGGTAATCTCCAGTTGTTGGCTGGTGGGTGCTAGCAACACATAAAGTTAAAAAACAAAATTATATAGATAAAAATTTTATTTAGCACAAACAATCATCCATGGTTGTGAAGAAGCAGCAGCCTAGCATGGGTTTAAGATAGTAAAAACTGGAGCTGTAGACGATAATACATGTATTGCATATTGCATATCTGTGCTCGCAGCGTGGGTTTAAGTTACACGCACAAAAGAAATAAAACCGACAGAAAGATAGTTCTGAAGAATAGCAGCTTGAGTTAGGAATTCTAAATTCATTTTGTCATGTTAGTATGAGTGAGAACATTCATAGCAGCAAGTTCACAAGTATCACATGCAAGCCCTTGAGTTTATGGACAGAGAAAAATCTGATTTGGATTAGGATTGGTTGTGGGAGCAGATTTGGATTTTTTAAAGCCACTGGAAGAGTTGAGGGTGCTTATTTGTATTGGAATGTTTACTTTGTGAAGTGCCTTGAGACGATTCTTGTCGTGATTTGGCGCTATATAAATAAACTGAATTGAATTGAATTATTTCATGAATTTCAGTGGGGATTGTAATCCAGGCAGGTTGTTGAGGTGCAATGTGACAACGATGTGTCCAAAGGTGCTTCTTCTAAAAGCGACAAGGGACCAGGCAGTCATCCCTAGAGCTGTCCCTGGTTCTGCTGTCATCGTCTACTTCTGTAGAGCAGTTGGGAGTAGTCTGTGTCAGACTTTGAAAATGATAATTGAATCTGTGTTTGATCAGGTTTTCCCAGTTAAAGCAGCATTCCGCAACTTTGCAGTTATATGGTCTCTGTTGCCCTCTAGAGGCTTGCTGCATAACGTCACTGTCGTAACATTAAGTCTCTCTCTCGGGCATAAGAGGCATGTTTACATTCCTAATGTCAGGCAAAACAACGAAAACAAACTTTTCCACCTCCACACATTGAATAAATAGTTTTATCAGGACTGTATAACAACTTTATGCCCGACCAAACACAATAACCCTGGTGAAATCATTTATTACTTACCTAGCCATTAGCAGCACGGCTAGGTTAGAGTCCGTAGTTCATGCTGTTCTTTCTAAAAGAGCTCTCCAGCGAGGAAAAGACGGCCCAATAATAACTCTGGTCTTTGCTCTTGCTCTATCACGTTCTTCTTTTCTTTTCCTAGATTCCTCTGATAAGGGATTTCTAGCTTTCTTTGGTGAATCTGCCTCTGCTACAGCGAGTCTACGTTATACAATTATGGCAAGCCAAAGGGATAAAAAAATGCGCGTTCTAAACTCACATTATGTCCGCTTAAACGCTCGTTCAAGACGCGTGTTTTGGCGAACATAATGCTCGCTTTTAGAACACGCAAGTTTTTGCCCCCTTTGGCGTCAAAACGTGTGTTCAAGACACGCATTTTGGTGGACATAACGCGCGTTTAGAACGCGCGCTTTTTTTAGCCCTTTGGCTTGCCATATTCTGCCGTAAAAGGACACCCAGTCAGTACTTCCGTCACTACCCGAAACACAAAAACTGTATAGTGCAGTAAACAGACGTGGGACCCCCCAACACTATCACAGGTATGACAATGAACATAATAGATAATAGTAGGACGCAAAAACTTTACAAAAAAGCATAATTTTAAGGTGTAAAAGTTGCGGAATGTTGCTTTAAGTAGTTGATATTTAATACCATATCAGATTTATTTCTTAAGCACGTTAAAAACACAGCATGAGAGCTGACCAAGTTGCTGTACAATAAAAACAGGCTTAAGATGCAGTAAATAAAACAGATTAAAACAAACAACAATAAAACACGGAGCGAGAGATTAACAATCACTGGCCAAATGCCAAGTCATAGAAGTGGGTCTTCAATAGTGACTTGAAGCGAGTGAGGGACAATGCCCGTCTGACAGAAAGGGGAAGAGCGTTCCAAAGAGTGGGGGCCGCAAACACAAAGGCCCGCTCCCCCTGCGATTTGTGCTTCATGGTGGGTGCAAATTTACAGGAGCTCAGCAGACCTGAGGATGCACGTCGGGACGTTTAATGAGAGCAATGATGATGAGTTTTCAGTTTTCTGTCCAGGACTTTTAAACCACCAAACAGTTCCCGAGCGCAGCCACTGCTGCAGCTCACCGCTCCCCATGGGGATGGGTCTAATGCAGAGGTGTAATTTCACCAGTGTGTGATGATGACTGATGGGACCTCAACTTTAAGGCATGTTTGTTGCTATAGTGGTTTTACCTGCTCTAGTCCAGTTGGTTGTGCAGTCATATGTGAAACAATCGTGGTGTTTAAGCCTTCGGGTAGGAAATGCCTTAAGTACAGTAGAGCTGATTCTACTGTTGAATTTTCTCTGATCTATTTAAAGTTGGACAGGTTCAATTTCATTCTATTCACCGTTATTTTTACTTGTTTGTTGGAGATCCAAGACAACACCTAAGTGTTTATATTCCTGATGGTCCAGTTTCATAGCCGTTGGGTCTGCTGGAGAAGAACATGCTGACGGTTTTGGAGGAGTTCAGTCGGAAATGCCGCTCATTGCCAAAGATCATTTGTTGGCAGCTAGGTTTTTTATTATCAGCATGGACTTACTCATCACATAACACTGAACTTCTTTACCTCCACCTATTTAAACTGAACTCTGAAGCAAAATGTATTTATTATGATTTTCTTGCATGTTAAAATGTGTTCATCTGAACAGGTTTACACTCTTACTGCATGTTCAGATGCTTTGCTAAACTTATACCCACAACTCATCATGGGACTGGATCTTGAGTTGTAGCCTTTTTGAGTGAAAGATGAATCAACTTTGTCTTCAAACTCAGTCACTGCTGCTTGTTTCTGGTTTCTTGTCGGAGCAACAGTAGGTCTAGTTTGACCAGATGATATCCAAAAATGTGTAAATTAAGGCATAACTAGGTCAGCGTTTTATCATCTTCATCAAATAGCAAGACTCAGAGGTCTCATGTCCAATCCAGACCTAGAGAAACTCATTCATGTGTTCATCTCCAGCAGGCTGGACTACTGCAATGGTCTTTTGTCTGCTCTTCCCAAAAAAGCTGTGAAGCAACTGCAGCTTATTCAGAATGCTGCTGCTAGAGAACAGAGCACATCACTCCTGTTCTTAGATCTCTACACTGGTTACCAGTAAACTACAGAATCCATTACAAAGTGCTTCTACTAGTTTATAAATCACTTAATGGCATGGGGCCAAAATACATGTCAAATCTCCTTCCTGTATATACACCCAGCAGGGCTCTGAGGTCTTTAGGAAACAGTCAGCTGGTAGAACCCCGGGTCAGAACCAACCAAGGTGAAGCTGCTTTTAGCTACTATGCTGCACAGATGGAATCAGCTTCCTCATGACCTCAAACGTGCCCCAACTCTAGTAACTTTTAAATCAAAATAGAAAACTTTCATGTATTCATCAGCCTTTGAATGAAAGTTGCTGATGCTGCACCTTCTGCACTGTAACTGCTCGTCTTTTTCTGATTTTTAAATCTGAAATTAATTTGTGTATTTAACTTGGTCTAAATTAATTTGTGTATTTCAATTGTGCTGTCACATTGATTTGAATGTTTATGCTATTCTTGCTACAGGAAAGCACATTGAATTGCCTCCGTGTATAATGCTATATAAATAAAGCTGCCTTGCCTAAATAGTGGACTAAAATCTGCAGATTCTCTCTGAAAGGACAGACCACACCAGGTTTATGTCCCAGTCCTTCCTTTGAAACAGAGCGCCTTTACAGTGTGTTTATATTTAGAATTCCCAGGGATAAAGTCTGTCTCAATTCACTAAAATGTTTTTTCATTATCTGCATCAGAGAGATCATGAGGCTGCAGATGCATGGCCTCCCATGATGCATTACAGGGAACTCAGCATCAGCCATCTACTACTATCAAACGGTAAAATGCACCTTTTGCATTTGCTCTACGTTATACACTTAGATGTGGGCGTGTCGCTGGGAAACTCATTGAAACTGAAGCAAAATGAAACAAATCTCTGGTGTTTTTGATATATGTTGAAGAATTAGTGGTGTGTTGTGTTATAATGGTGTTGAGTGTGTGTGTGTGTGTGTGTGTGTGTGTGTGTGTGTGTGTGTGTGTGTGTGTGTGTGTGTGTGTGTGTGTGTGTGTGTGTGTGTGTGAAGACAGCGCATAGAGGGAGAGCAGACACCAACTTGTAAATGATGTCTTTCATCTCTCGACTTCAAATGTGGCTGTCATCCACTTCCGTTATAAAGTGGGATGAAGAGGGACACACATGACAGACTGTACGACATGAGAGGGAGAACAAAGGAAGCCATGAAACGTGTGTGTGTGTGTGTGTGTGTGTGTGTATATGTGTGTGCGTGAGAGACATATGCACACACATATGCCTTCTCGGACGTGTCATAATTACAGAAATGGTGAAGAATGACTCTTACTGCTTGGGCTTTCTTCGTGAGATTGCAGGGCAGATAATCCTGGAGGTGCCTGAGTGTGGAAAACGAATGAGCTGCACTCTCAGCTCCCTTAACAAACAACACTGTGGTGCCCTCGAGGAAGCCACTTAAACCCCAATCGCTCCAGTGGAGCTGCTCAGTGGCCAACAGCAGCAGACTGTGGCTGCGCTGAGCGAATGTCTGCAAGAATTTAAAGCAGGAGGCTGGAAAAGCAGCAGAGAAAAAAAAACCCTCTGGGATAATTTAGAAGAAATCTCAACGCAGGCGTAGCCCAGAGGAATGGCAATTCACTCGAGTCAAAGCTGCAGGATGGAAAATAAAATTCCCTTAGGGAAATTCAATTTTGGTAAAACAGGACGTTCCCGTATCACAGTCAAACAGACGGCCGTGTTTACGCTGGAAATCTCACATCCGGGTGTAATGCCTTTCACTTTGCTCCATCAGAGCCAGCTCTCGAGTTTTCAGTCATGACTGGACGGCCGTCTGCAGGGATCATCGTTTCACTCAGAAACCAGAACATCTGATTTTCGTTGGGTAAATTATTTTAGAGGCTTTTTTGATCCTTTAGGGTAAAAATACACCAAATAAAATAACTCATGTGTATTAATTAATTATTTATCATGATAACAAACTGCTTTTAACATCCTCAAATGAAATACAATTAAAACTAAACGAGGATTTCAAATTATCCCTAATTTAATATTCAGTTACACAACCTTTTGAGGCAATCACTGCAATCAAACGATTCCTGTAACTGTCAGTGAGACTTCTGCACCTCTCAGCAGGTATTTTGGCCCACTCCTCTGGAGCAAACTGCTCCAGTTGTCTCAGGTTTGAAGGGCGCCTTTTCCAGACGGCGTGTTTCATCTCCTTCCAAAGATGCTCAATAGGATTGAGGTCAGGGCTCATAGAAGGCCACTTTAGAACAGTCCAACGTTTCCCTCTGAGCCATTCTTGGGTGTTTTGGGTCATTGTTCTGCTGCAAGACCCATGAGACCAAGCTTCCTGACACTGGCCAGCACATTTCTCTCTAGAATCTCTTGATAGTCTTGAGATTTCATTGAACCCTGCACAGATTCAAGACACCCAGATGCAGCAAAGCAGCCCCAGAACATAACAGAGCCTCCTCCATGTTCCACAGTAGGGACAGTGTTCTTTTCCTGATATGCTTCATTTTTCCAGCTGTGAACATAGAGCTGATGTGCTTTGGCAAAAGTTCCATGTTTGTCTCATTTGTCCATTCTCATAGAAGCTTTGTGGCTTGTCAACATGTAGTTTGGCATATTCCAGTCTGGCTTTTTTAGGATTTGTTTTCAACAATGGTGTCCTCCTTGGTCGTCTCCATGGAGTCCACTTTGGCTCAAATGACGACGGCTGGTGCGATCTGACACTGATGTTCCTTGAGCTTGAAGTTCACCTTGGATCTCTTTAGAAGGTTTTCTGGGCTCTTTTGTTACCATTGGGATTATCCATCTCTTTGATTTGTCATCAATATTCCTCCTGCAGCCACGTCCAGGGAGGTTGGCTAGTCCCATGGAACTGAAATTTCTGAATAATATGTACAGCTGTAGTCACAGGAACATCTCTGCTTGGAGACGGACTTATAGCCTTTACCTTTAACATGCTTGTCTATCATTTTCTTTCTGATCTCCTGAGACAACTCTTTCTTTTGCTTCCTCTGGTCTATGTTGAGTGTGGTACACACCATGTCACCAAACAACACAGTGACTACCTGCAGCCCTATATATATATATATATATATATATATATATATATATATATATATATATATATATATATATATATATATATAGAGGCCCACTGACTGATTACAAGACTGTAGACACCTGTGATGCTAATTAGTGGACACACCTTGAATTAACATGTCTTTTCTAGGGGTTCCATTGTTTTTGTCCAGGCCTGTTCCATGAGTTTATTTATTTTTTAATAATTCCAATAAAGCATGATTGAGACGCAACGTCTGACTTTCATTGGTTAAATTTAATAGAATTTTTATTTATTATTATTTTTGTCAGATTCAAGTTATTTCTGTCACCATTGTGGGTTTTTCTGTCATTGACCAAAGGGTACCAACAATTTTGTCCACGTCTGTACAAAACCCATCTGAATATTTGAAAAAGGTTCATTTTACTTGAGAATTCCAAAACAGAAGCTTGTAAATAAATGTGTTATCCACTTCTCAGGCTCACGCTGGCATTTCTGACCAAAAGCGTTTTAGAGCCGAGTGTAAAAACGCAGCTTTCAGCTTTCAAGAGCCTGCGATCAAACCTCCTCCACGGTATCAATCTGAGCAAAAGTAAAATCAGAGGAAAGTGGAGCTATTCTCATGGCTGCAGGGGAGGAGTGTTAAATATGCTCGAGGACAGCGACAGAGAAGTGAAGGAGTATTCAGTGGTAAAACGGATCTTAATGAGAGCTGCATGCAGAAGAGGATAAGCAGCACTCTTCACCTTACATACCAGGACCTTGGCTGCTTAGACAGCTTCATTAAGTCCACCAGACTATGGACTGTCACTCCTGAAAACGAGCAAGGCAGCCAAAGGAATGGGGAAACAACAACACAGTAATAACATTGACATTTACAATAGACGTCGGGTTTCATATCCAATTTCTCCCTGCACACTCTTAATTCCTTTTTAATTGCTTTTCCACGTTGGTTCCGGGATAAGGCCGTCTCTCTTCATTTGTGAAAATGGAGAGATGGGGATAGTGCAAGGGTGTTTGTGTGTGGACAGCTGACGGCGTGTGTGTGTGTGTGTGTGTGTGAGGGGCTGAGAGTATCAGATGCCAAAGCTGGGGATGTTGCAGGGAAGGCTGAGATAATCGTTTGCAGTTTCAGACAAATCAAGCGTCTTTTTAAAAGAGCTTTGATTAAAACTCCAAAATCTGACTTCAGTTGATGAAATACCCAAAGAATGAAGTGATCAGAACATACCCTATATGATTAATTATCTGACAGCAGGCCGCCAAATGACTATGAAGTTCCAACAGTCGTCCTTGGAGGGCGAATCACGGCGCTAAAAGGAGCCCGGATGCCCGGAACTCCATGTAATATATTTTCAGAGCTGTGCCAATGAGACTGTTAATATTAAAATTCATGCATCTAATTATAATATGCATACATCAACATATTAGGCTCTAGCAGCGAATTTAAACTGTCTGGTTTTATTAAATGTCCTGTCAAACCTTAATTCTTTTACTAAACATGCTGGGTTTTTTTTTTTTTTGGACTTCCTCAAACACCATCATGTTTTCCACCCTGAAGTTGTGATAAATTATGCACGTCAGGAAATAAATACCAGCACTCTATCCATTTTCCCTCTACTTAGCCAAGGTCAGGTTGCAATGGCAACAGGTTCAGTAGGGAAATCTGGAGATTATCTCTCCCCGGTGACACACTCCAGTTCCTCCTTGAGGATCCCAAGTTGTTCCCAGCTGGTGGAGGATTTACGTGTGATCTGGGTCTACCCATGGGTCTCCTCCTAACTGGATGTGCCCAGAAAAGTGTCCAGAGAGAGGAGGCATCCTAATCAGATGCCTGCACCACCTCAGCGGACTCCTTTCAGTGCAGAGGAGCAGCAGCTCTGCTGTGAGCTCCACTTTGTTGACAGGAAGTTCATCAGCTGCTTGTATCTGGAACCTTCTTGTTTTGTTTCATTTTGTGATCAGAGGCGAGGGTTGGAACATAGACAGACCAACACCCACAGATCCGTCTGTCCAGCTCTTACTCCATTCTGACATTTCTCCAACAGTTTCCACAGTTACATGTGGAAAATAATCCAGTACAGCACTGTTGCCACCACCTAGCAAAATCTTTTTATGAAAATAGTTACTGTTCATGCATGATCAGCAATCCCTGAGTTTGGAAAAGAAGTGAAGAAGCATGTTCAAGCAGGTTGGAACGGATGGGGAAAAGTGTCAGGAGCTGTGAGAGATAAGAGTTTCCACGAGAATGAAAGGAAAGTTGTACAGGATAGTGGAGAGAGCAGTGATGCTGCATGGTCCAGCGGCTCTGAGGAGAAGGCAGGAGGCAGAACTGCAGGTTGCACTGATGAAAATGCTGAGATTATCTTTAGGGGGGACAAAGATGGATACGATCAGGAACGCGTACGTCAGAGGGTCAGCTGATGTTTTAGTCAGAGATGGTTTGGACATGAAGAGCGGAGGGATAACGAATATGTGGTTAGAAGGATGCAACTGCCTGGTAGGAGAAACAGAGAAAGACCAAAGAGGAAGGGAAATCCTGAAAGGAAAAGAAGTTGATGCATATTGGAAAGAGTTCAGTTCTGTGTGTTTTATGGGTTTCCATGGATATGTTTGTGATTAGAAAAGGCTAAATGGGAGTAGCAAAAGGCTAAACTTCAGCTTTTTATGCAGCATTTAACACAACTAAACACGACACAGACAATGCATCATTGTAACGTAATGATAAACAGGACTCGTTCAGAAGCTAGTCTCCTTCCTGTGAAGCGTGCAAAAGCTACTCTGCAGAGGGTTTGAGTTGCTGATGTGAAGGATCGGTGGAGGTGAGGAGCAAAGATGTGGATTCAAACCAGAATAACTGAAACTTTAATGATTAAAGGAAAAGCTGAAAGTGCAACAAACAAAAAAAGGTCACATGTCTGGTCACAATAGGGTCTGGCATAAAGAAAATGAGGAGTATTTACCTGCAAGGTGGTTAAAACATCTGAGCTGGCGACGCGTGCAGGTGGAGGTGATTAGCTGACTGATTAAGGAGCTGAAAGCAAACATCTCACACCCACATTTGTGACAGAGTGGAGAAAGCGGTCACTTTTCCCAACTGCACCAAAAAATTGAATAAAACATTTATAAAATGAAAGATTCATCATCCTTCCATCCATGTGAGAAAGAAATTCTAAATCAAAGCACACCGACTGGACCTCTCGGTATCTGTAGGTCCGCTTTCCCCATCAAACCAGAGTAAATATAAAACATGGAATGACAAATGCTGCAGTTTAGTTCCACATTTCAAAACACTGAACAGTAAACATCAATGGAGAGTCAGGTCCATCACGCTCCTGGCTGACTGACGGCCCAGCCCACTGCACCACATAACTTGGCAACCCTGGAGTTACTTTTATCCAGCAGAGTGTGTGGTGGTTAATCAAAGCCCCAAATTTCCATAATTCATGGATGCCCATCTGTTTGCCACCTACTCCCAGGCCCAGTGCAGAATAAACAAATTCAGGAGAAGGGCCAAGGGGCTATTTAATGACAGCATCAGCCAGAGCTTACACACACACACACACCGCAGAGGACACGGACACCTCACACACACACATGCATGCATGCACACGGCACACTAATAAATCTCCTCAGGTGATCTATAATTCATTTTAAACACAATTGTTTAATTCATCCATGATGCAATATTTGCTTCATAATTGAACCACAGGATGAGGTTTTAGACTCCATCTTCTATCTTCTCACTAAAAGCCTCAGCACATCGAGCCGTTTCACACAATTTTTACATAAAATTTAAAACATTGAATAGGGGTGGGAATTTAACGCATTAATTATGATTAATTCATTAGAAAAAAATAACATGTTAAAAAAACCAACGCATTTAACCCTTTGGGCCTGAGGGCCCCCAAATTAGGGGGGTTTGAAGTTTAGCAGCAGAATGCATGCCCTAAATATCAATAGTTATCATCAAGCTGCACCTCTCAAAGAACATCAGAACCTTGGCTACAAGATCACGCAAACCTTTTTTATGTGCTCCAAACAACTAAAACTAAAATCAAATGAGTGATTGAAAATCCCTCTTCGTGTGTTTTTGCCTTCATTTCTGTCTCTCAGTTTCTTACCTTTGATGTTTCACCTTGAAAAGTTGGTTTTATCCAGACTTTCCTATTGTTTACTATTAGCCCTACCTCTGGTGTCACACTGAAAACAGTTTAGACGCAAAACAAAGTCATTTATACTGAAAACAGGCTTCAAACTCAAACATCCAGTAGGACTTTTCTCTGTCCTGGTTTGTGTATGTTCATGTTATGACGAGTCTCATTGGCTGACTGAGCTGTCAATCTAATTTTAGTGAGTAACTCTTCATTCTATTGGTCCCAGTGATCCTAAAGAGGTGTCAATCATCCAAATTGACTAATCATTCATGGAGATAGAAGGCTGTGTAGTGAAGCTTCTGGAACAGCTCCAGCCTAAGCCAGCAGAGTTTTTTATGCATGACGTTCAGCAGCAGTTCAACACAACTTTACTTTCCTGTTTTGAATTGAAAAACAATTTAAAAGCATTTTATAGAAATTGAAAGAGCTTAACTTTACAATAATAACGTCCATGTTTATTATTTGATTCTCTTCCTCATTATTTTTAACAAAAAAATTGCTTTTGGTCAAATTTACTTGAATGATTAAAATGCGATTAATCAAGAATAATTAATAACAAAGCCACTAATTAATAAGATTATTTTTAAAATCAAGTCCCACCCCTAAAATGAACTATATTGATGTCTCGCTGCTCACTATGCAGATCAATTATTTAGAATAAACATTTTTACAGCGTAAGCAATAAGCATCCCCATCTCAAGTTTCCAGGGAAAAACATTTAATATTTTATTCACTTTAACCTCATTTACTAAAGACACTCATTCTAAATTTAGTTTCCAGTTATCCTAACATGCCTGTTTTTGGTCTGTGGGAAGAAACCGGAGCACCCAGAGAAAACTCACATATGCATGAGGAGAACATGCTAACTCAGAGAGGCTGCAACTGGGATTTGAACCGGCAACCTTATTGCTGCAAGGCTGCAGCCCTGCAAAAAGCTACAGTAAATTAATTAACAATTAGGTGACAAACAGCTGTAAAAAGAAGAAAAAAATGCTCATATTTCTTCTTTAATTAGAATTTTATATAGAAAATCTAATTTATTTGTTTTATATTTTGGATAAATCTTATAATCTTATAATTTTAGATGTTTTTTTCTAACAAAGTTCTGTTCTCGCGTGTAAGTCTGACTTTTTGTTATTATAGAAAACTAATCAAGAAAAAAAAAGTGAAAAAATTGAAGTCAACGTTTGTGGCTTCAAATCTTTTAGTATGATCTGATGTTACAGGGTCACAGATGTAATCAGAGCCCCTCTGACCCAACGGTTGAGCTCCATTTGGAGCATTAATGCTGGAATACACAGGGGAGACCAGGAGACAAATGACTTTTTCTCCTAAAAACACCTGGAGTGATAGCCAAAGTTCTCCAACTCTGCAGAGTGTTACTTAAAACTTGAAATAAATCAGAAATCGGGTCTTCTCTGAGAAACTTTTACCACACTCCTCTGTCTATCTTCAAAAATAAAACCGCCTGCATGGTCAGAAAGTGGGATTGTGACAGCTCCTTGACTTGTGAAGTGTGGGTAAAGAGGCTGCTGCGGCGCTGCTTCCTGCAATTCAGAAACCGTATTAAAAATTAAGTTGTTTTCAACCTTCTCGGATTCAGGGGGTCATTGGTGCTTCTATCTGATCTTGTTTCCTGCAGAGCTCCTCTCCTTCAGGTGGCTTTTTCTCTGCAGCAGGACTACAAAGTAAATCTTCATTAGGATGAAACACACAGAAACAAATCCCTTTTATTTTTCCTCTAGAAGTAGATGTAGTGTTTTTAATTTGGACCAAGCAGTTGGATGAAAGCTCTCACAGATTGTGATCTGCCTCATTTCTTCTGTCCTTCCATTATTAGTCAGGCAGTGTAGCCAACCACCCCAGGGCCCCAGACCTGGTGGGGGCCTGATAAGCCCCCGGTTTACCGTGTGTCAGCTGGGTTTAGCTAATTGACCGTTAGCTAAAGCCCTTCCTCTGACCTGAGCAGCATTTGTCCAGTTATTGGCATAAAAGCCCCCAAATCACACAAGCTTCTTGCAGAATCTGGTTGTTTCCTGAAAAAAGAATCTTTATTTATTTGTTTGTTTACTGAAGCTTTTTATTAGTTTGTCTGCATGGCGGGAAGCTTGTGAAGGATTTCCTTAACTTTTGCTTAGGTGGTGGTACAGTAACCCTCGTCATGGGCGTGATGGATGAAAAGAACCACCCTAATCCAAGTCAGTGGGAGCTTATTTACATACCGCTGATGAAATCTGCCAGCAACAGATGTCATCTCAGTCAAAAATGTGACAGGTGATAACATGAAGGGAGATTTTTCAGATGAAAAAGGAGAACACAATAGATTTATTATTAGCGGTGCAGCTGTCAGTCTGTGACGTTTTATTAGATTTAATCCAAGGGCACCACTAAAGGCTATGGTAGCAATATGTCTGCAACTCCTGCAAACCAGAACAAGTCAGGAAACGGTCACGAGACGTCGTCTAATTATCGCACGCTGCTGGCAGGCCGGGAGCAGGCGGTGATGTTGTTACCCGTTTGTTTGTTGGAAAAAAAAACTCATGAACCACTGAGCTGATTTTAATAAAATGTTCATAAAATAATCATTAGGTGTGCATCTTCTGATTAAAAGGCTAAACCAGGTCTTTGCTGTGGTAGCAGAGAGTCGTTCAACAAACAGAGCTAACAGATGATGTGAAGTAGAGCATTATGTTAATATTCTATAATTCCATCATTTGTTGACATCAGACGATGTGAGGCAGCAAAGCTTGAGCTTTGGGACACGGAAGTGACTGAATTTAAATGGTTTCACTCATCAGACCTGAGATGTTCAGGTTTCCCTAAAAGTAAACCCTAACTAGAGCTGCTCCATTAGAGTGAGAAGCTTCATGAAGATGTCAGGGAGGAGGTCCTGCCTCAAGTGGAGGAGTTTAAGTATCTCGGGGTCTTGTTCACGAGTGAGGGAACGATGGATCGGGAGATCGATAGGCGGATTGGTGCTGCGTCTGCAGTGATGCAGGCGTTGTACCGGTCTGTTGTGGTGGAGAGAGAGCTGAGCCAGAAGGTGAAGCTCTCGATTTACCGGTGGATCTACGTTCCCTCACCTATGGTCACGAGCTTTGGGTAGTGACTGAAAGAACGAGATCAAGCAGCCGAAATGAGTTTTCTCCACAGGGTGGCTGGGCTCTCCCTTAGAGATAGGGTGAGAAGCTCGGTCATCCAGGAGGCGTTTAGAGTAGATCTGCTGCTCCTCCACATTGAGAGGAGCCAGTTGAGGTGGCTCGGGCATCTGGTTAAGATGCCTCCTGGACGCCTCCCTGGTGAGGTTTTCTAGGCTCGTCCAACCTGGAGGAGACCTAGGCCCAGGACACGATGGAGGGATTATGTCTCTCATCTGGCCAGGGAACACCTTGGGATTCCCCTGGAGGAGCTGGCCCAGGTGGCTGGAGAGGGAAGTCTGGGCCTCTCTGCTTAGGCTGCTGCCCCCACGAACCGACTCTGATAAGCGAAAGAGAATGAATGGATGGATGGAGATGACACAAAACTCTAGAATTAATCAATCATCCATAAAACCAGCACATAATTCAGTTCCGAGTAGCAGTTTATTGACTTCCAACATGTTTGAAATGCTTTAAATCGCTTATTTATACATTTGTAACATTCTTAAATTTGGTTTGCAACCATTTTGAACCCAGAGAGGACAGTTGGATCATTTCTGGCAGATAAAAAAATATACTTGGTGACTTTTTAGATAAAAAAATGATATCTTTGAGTTTTGCAGATTTTTTTTAACTTTCTGCAAAAGCACAATCAATCTAATTAGGATGTTTCCAGAGAAGTGTTGGTTCCAAGAGCAGGATTACTCTGCTTCAGTTATTTATATTTGTAGCATCACGTCTGTGCACCGGTGCAACAACGCATCAACGTGCACGGTCCCCCGTGAGAGGAGAGCATTTGATTTAACCTGTCAAATGACTGGAGACATGGTGAAAAGCGTTTATCCATAATTACTTTGTGTCCATTCTCGTCTGGGTGCTTCTGTGTCTTGAAATATCCCCGAGCCACAGCGTCTCTCAAATAGCCTTTAAAACCTCTTGATGGCTGTTTCCATAATGGCTCCATTATCTCATTTGTGTGCTGAAAAGCGCCGCTGATGACTCAACAGAAGCCAATTATTGGCGACGTCTTCCAGTTTGAATCAGAGGAAAGAGATACAACCAAAACCACATTAACTTGTTTTTTGTGTGTGTCAATGCAAAACAAGTGTCTTTTACATTCAGAATAAAGAGGCATGAAAATAATAAGGAGGTAATCCCATTTTTCTACACAGCCAACCCATCATTAAAAGTCAGCAGGGCAAAACGAGACAAAACAATAATCCTGCTAGCCAATTAACTCAAGTCCAAACAAACCACATTAGCATGCACTCAGCTTTTATCAGACTTCAATCGACTGTAAAAATAGTCCTCAGACTGACGTGATATGTAGACATTTACATTTCTTTTTCTTCTAGGCATGCCATTATTGAACGCTTTCCATTAAGCGAGGGCTGAGAATGTAACCATGACGATACCAGAGCACTGCTCTGTCACCCAACAATTACAGGGAGGACTCAGAAAAGTTGTGATGCGAGTTTCTTCAGCTCCAATCTCCCAAAACAAGCTGAGGGTGGAGTTTGCTCTGTTGTTATAAATCCACAGCACAAACATGAGCATCTTCACACGCGCTCAAATAAGATTTTCCAGCTTGTCAGGTGAAGTAATTGCAGAAAAGCTTGTGGTTGTTTATCACACTGAGGGTAACTGCGGGGAATCTTCAAGCCCGTGGACGAGCAGAGAAGATATATGGCTGCACAAATTAAAACAGCTGTGAAACAAAAAGAGAAGCCTGCTGCGAATACTGATCCAGAGCTGAGAAGTTAAAGCTCCAGTAAAGAGACAAGCTTACGTACAAAATCTGCTGAAATCCTACATTTCAAGAGCTTTTAATGGATGCAAAATCTGTATGAGTGCAGGAGGAATTACCTGCATTTTGGATTTTTTATTCGTTTTTGACCAGATGATAAATTGTTCACGTGATGCAACAAAAATATCCAATTTGCCACCTGAAGTTGCAAGTAAACTTTTATTTTCTACTTTCGTTTATGGACATATTTGCAGAATATTAATGCAATTTGGCTTCATCAAATAAACTTAACAGAGAAAGTTTGCACAAATATTTGAAATATTCCCATTTCCCCCCCCCATAATCCTAACTACCACCCAGTCTGACAAATAAAATAAAAATAAGACAACTACTGCTTGACCCAAGCTGGAGCTCACATGTATATATATAAAAATACATTCATCTATTTTTACACTAGCTTTGGTTCAGACCAGACATCTTTAGTTTGTTAATTTAAAAAAAATCAGATGAAAAGAAAATCGTGGCACTTTTATACTCTGAAAAGTAAAGTGCTGAGGCGTAGTTACAGATTAACACCCACATTCACACCGAACCAGTGTTTTTAATTCCACACATTAATACGGATAAAATCCCAGGAGAGACGTTCACACCCTTGCCTGAATAACGCGTTTATGTCGCCCCCTGGCGGTCACTTCTTGATACTGCATCTGTTTTCTATAAAACCTCTAATGTTCTTTCATACTTGAGCTACTCTACAAACCTTTTTTTATATTTTACACAAATCAAAACAGAAAGGGGTTTAATTCACAGTTAAAACATAAGAAATATTAGATTAATTTAGCTCCAATACAAAGATCTGAACTCATAACAAACATCAACCCAACAATAAGCTACAATGACATCATTAATGACCAGCTGACTCCTGATTTACTCTTAAGCAATATATAAAATTAATATGGCGTGTCCAGCTCTGAAGCTACCTTGAGTTGTGTTTTAATTTTTATTGATGTCCGGTGTTAAAACACCAGAGTAAGGCAATCAAATATGGCTACAGCACACGTCTGTGTGTGCATGCTCATGCAGCTGCTAATATCGTCTGTTTCTATACGCGCATGAGTCAAAACTCTTCAAATACTCTTTTGATTTATAGCACAAACACAATGTGTCTGCAGCTTCCACGAGGTCAAAAATAATAATGAAAAACAGGCTTTTTGTTTAGCTTTGTTCTGCAAACTGGAGATCCCACACCACTGCACTGCTTAAAAAATATTTTTGTGGAGCTTTAGGTGTGAGATGAGCTGCTGCATCGATAAGGGCACCCCGCTTCCTGTTTGGACTTGACAGGGTCAAACGTAGATGCCTTCAGGGTTTAGGCTGGAGGAGACGCGGCTCTGTAGGGCACGAAGGCCGCTGGGTAGGAGTCGGGAGGATCCAAGTCGTTTCAGAGAGCCACAATCCACTTCTGCACATAAAAAAAACAGGTTTTAACATCACCAACCTTATAAAAAAAGACATTTATTAACTAATCAGATTTGTTTGCTTCATCAGGAGTCTAATGTGTTGTTTTAATAATGACCACAAGGTGGCAATGTTCCCTCACAAATATAAACCAGAAGGCAGTAATAATCTGTGAAATGTTGTGATAAATTATAGATTATTTAAGCATCCATGTGTAATTTTCTGTATACCGTCGCTGCCGTTCTCTCCTGAGGGTTGAGCAGGCAGCACAGTCACTTTAGTGCCAGTTTGCTGAATGAACTGCTGCAGGTTGACCTGTCGGAGCTCCTTCGTCAGCTGCTCCAGTTCCTGCTCCTTCTCCTGTGCAGGAAAAACACAACGTGACAAGAAAACGAGGCCTGAGTCTGTGCTGATATAACGAGCCTGAATGGAGCTTTAAAGACTCCGAGTTGCTTCACCGCAGGAATTTCACTGAGGTGTTTTTTTCCCTTTCAGATGTAAATTGTTGCATCTGTCGTTTTGTTTTTTCTCCCTCCAGTCATAACCCAGTTGCAACAGCTACTTCAGGATGGTTAAGTAACTTCAAGGAAGGGGGATTGCATCCTCATTAGGCCTCTCTCTAATTAGGAGAAGAATGCCTGTTAATACCCTTCCTTCCTCTTTCTAATTACCTCATGCTATCACACAGTGGACCTACACCTTCTTTCATATGCTTCTAACACACTTAAGCACTTGTTAGTCCACCGGTTACAGTCCTCATTACACTTGTCCATTATTCTAAAACTTTAAAGCTCCCTCAAAAAAACAAACATTAAAACCAGGAGAAAGTGAGCTCACCTGTAGTCTCTTGCCTGACTGGCAAAGTGAGCGTTCCAACACCTTGCAGCTGCTCTCCAGCCGTGACGTTTGCTGGCTTTGCACTTGCAGCTCAGCCCTCACTTTCTCCAGCTGGGTTTGCACCTGAAATCCAGAGAAGAAGAGTCGTTCAGATTTATCGTCACATGGAGAAGGGAAGCAATTATTTTCATTAATAAATCTTATCTTGAGGATTTTCTCTTCTATGAAAGTGAAGCACTGAAGTGTTGGAAATGAAGGGTTGACAGCTAAAACCTGTGTATCACCAAAAGGATGCAGAACATGTTGATTCACCCCAGATGGGTAGGTGGCGGTAATGCACCTTAACGCTGCCTGCCTTGCCAACCGCCATAAAACCCCAAATAGCAGAAGATGAAGAACTGTGGGAATGGATTCTACCGCAACCAGGAAAACGACCAACTCAAAGCCCACTAAAGAGTGGCACAGGGAAGAAGAAAGTTTTATCAGCGGCATCTCATGAGTCAAAAACCAAATATGATAAAAGGGACCTGAATCTATATCGGATACGCGATTGACGAATGGAGGTTGCTTCAGCTAGATCTGGGACTGAAAAAGGATGATGACATTTCCTAGTGACCAGCTAAGAAACATGATAGACTGTGTTTAGAGCTTGATATGACAACGATATGACCTCATCAATGACTCGGAGAGAGCTAGCATGCAGTAGCATTAGCTGATCATGCTACAGCTGCTTTAGAGACCGGACATTTTCCAAACCGAACACCAGAGTCATAAGAATTATGTTATATTTGACCTGCAGCCCAGCCTGGAAGCAGGTCTAATACTTGAGCAGGTAATGGTAGTTTTTGTATAACAAGTTTGTGCGCGCTCATGTGCGAGGCTGCAGGTACTCGCAGCACCGGGCGTGTCGCTCGTGAGTTTGGTTTCTTCATTCTACCCCATGCTCCTTTAATAACCATAACTCCCTAGTGTACAGGTGACATGCAGATTTTTTTATATTTATTTAAGCATTTGTATTATTTCGCTACATGCTACTGCGGTAGCTTGGTGGTGACATGGGGGCATTGAGTTGTCTCAGTCTAGTTTTCTACTGTCCTCCTGCACATTGTACATCTGGTTCTTTTACCAGACATTGATGATAAATCTGTAAAAGCAAACTGCAAAATGTGGACTCTCTCTGGACACGTTGGATATCTGCACAAGCCTGCATCCAAGTCCTATGCAAGTCAGCAGCGTGCGTCGAGAGTCAAGTCACAAGTCCTTTAAACGTGACTCGAGTCCAGGACTTGAATGCTCCATCACTGCTTGAGATAAACTTTGTTTCTCAGCGGTTTACCATAAAACATCCCGTTCATTTTACAGGCTGGTGTGCTTATTAAACCCAGATAAAGTCAGTCCTACCTCCTCCTCTCTGACCTTCAGGTTGAGCTCAGCCTCCTTCTCCAGACCCGTCTCCATGCTCTAAAAAAACAGCAAATATTCAGAAAATCAACAATATTTTGCTTCTGTTTTGATTTACTGCAGCTTCACAGTGAAGTTTTGAAAAGTTTCATGTTGTTTGGAAGCAACAGAAGACCTATGGAGCGTTTCTGTGATGCTCACCTGAATGCGTGCCAAGTACTCTGAAACCTTGGCGTCGCAGTCACGCACGCGGCTCTGTAGCTCCGCTAGCTGCTGCCGCAGCTGCCGCTCACTGTCCTGCTTGATCTGCAGCTCGTTCTGCCAGAATTCCTCCTCCTCCATCTCCGCATTGTTCCTCCTCACCTGCTGCTCCAGGAGCAGCAGCTCATCCTCCAGATTTCCTTCCTGACAAAAACAAAAGTAACAGTTGCCTTAAAGAGGACGTGGAGAGGATTTGACGTGCTCTTTGACTGATGCCACTCACGTCGCTGCTCTGGCCGGTGAACTCCTCCCAGTCCTGCAGCTCAGCCTCACAGCCCAGCAGACGGCTCTCCAGCACCTGGAGCTTGTCTCTCTGCAGCTGCACCAGCCGGCTCAGCTCTCTGGCTGGACTCCCAGGTACTGATGCTGTTCCTCCACCTCCAACTCTGTTCAGGTTCAGATTCACACAGTGCTGCTGCTGTTTGGCTGAGAATAGAAATCAAGACAGATAAAAAATTAAATAAAAATGATGCCAACAATAAAAATAGTTAATATGCACGAGCAGAACCTTCAGAATCTCTGCTTTTTCCAAAGATTTCTCGCAGACTCCTGGGGCCTCCAGTGAACGTCAGAGACTTGCGTTTGGGCTCCCGTCGCTTGAGTGAGCGATCCGTCCATGATGGACGGAGTTTGGCCAGAGGTGGGAGGCTCTGGCGGTACAGCCCCCGCTCCGGGACGCGGGCCAAGCCTTCAGAGGTGGGTCGCTCGCTAACCGACGGGCCGGTTCTTTGGAGGATAAGCTGCACGTCACTAGCATACTGACCCCACTTGTTGAGGGACACCACAGGGTTTTCATGCGGAGCCAGGTGGCGCTCCGTGTCCCGCCATTTCTCGATCAAAGTGTACCTGCCAGTCCGTCCTGGGATGAAGAAACAAACGCTTCAGACTCACTTTTAAAAGGTCAGATAAAGATAGTAAACATCCTCCACTCAGTTCTGATAATCCAGAGGGTTTAGCTCTCACGTAGACAGATTTATTTTTATCTTATCTTATTTGAACACCTTCGCAACTCTCCCACACTCATGCACCACTGATTCAAAGAGCTTCACCAGCAAGTTGGGTTAAAAGGAGTTTAATTTGGGAAAAATTCGATTGTGTTGGCTGAAGGTTCAATGGTTCACGGTGTGTGTGTGTGTGTCCTGCATTCTTGTCTGTACACATACAGATAAGAGCAGAACACTGCCTGTTTCACCCTCCTGCACCAGGAGGGTCCTTGTGAAAAGAGGTGCATTCATCACTCCAGCCGTTTACATCAAATGCCCCAGCCTGAACAAAAGGCACAGCCAACACAAAGGGCACTGATTGCCACAATTCCTGCTTAACTGTGACACAAACGTTTTAACTGTAATTTATCTCTGGTGTTGGTGAAACGCATAAATCTGCTCCTCCTGGCAGGACGTGTTTTAATCTGAAAAGTCTCAAATTAACTCAAATATAAAACATCTAACAGCAACAGAGGCAGCGTGGACTTATTTCTGCTGCCACTGCACAGCCCTTGTCAATAAACCAAAGGCTGCAGCATGACTCATCTCATCCTGTAAGAGGCTATTTATGGTGAAAATCTTCATACCCTCCAGTCACTTTTCATTTTCATGCAATTCATCACCTTGAATCAGTCTGACATTGTAAAATATTCCTGTGGGGGCTTTACCCCAAACTAAATATAAAATACACCACACTGACAGGACTTTGGTGCATTTCTGTTGCTCCGTTTCAACAAATAAACACTATTTGACATTTTCCACTTGTGCAATGAAGCAGAATACGTCGTATTTATTAGATAGGTAGGTCTGAGCTTACCGATGGCTTGTGCCAAAGCGATGACCACTTCCTGGCAGGTGGTGAACTCCGTGACACCGCACACGATTCGCTGCACTCCGTCCACCCACACCTTCAGCTCCATGGCCTTCATCCAGAGGACCTCATTCCTCCACACCACCAGGGGGGGTTACGATTTATTTTTCCATCTTTAAAGTAAAAAAAAAAAAATTAGTACCAAAGTTTTAGGAATAATTAAACATATATGTACCAATAGCTTGAACGCATGGCACGTGAACTATGAGTTATTCAAGTCCTAGCCACCCTTTTATATTGTGATGGCAATAAATTTCATATATCGTGCAGCTTCTAGTCTGATTAGATGTTTTAACAGTAGCCCTATAACTTTTTTTAAAGGGACACTAGTCAGTTTTGGCTTGTTTTTAGCACCACCTAGTGTCCGTTTAGTAGAACCAAAAGTGAAACTTCTCTCCTCGCTGTGCGTTCGTCTTTTTAACACCTTAATCTAACTGCTGAAATGTCTCCCCAGCCTTCATTAGTGTCTACAGGAGCGGTTCATCACTAAATCAAACAAATCAGCTGTGTTCATGATCTAAAACATGCAGGAAACATGCTGGAAGCAGACTGCAGCGCCAGGAATGTCAGCCCCTTTTTTTTTTGTCTGACAGACCGAGCTGGCACTCTGAAGTTGCAAATGCAGTGGGGGTCTGAATATAATAATTATAATTTAAATATATGAAAAAGTTGCAAAGTATGGCTTTAAGTGTCCCAAGAACACGACTGCGACTGACTGAGCGGGACTCAATCCCACAACCCTCCGGTTATGAGACGGGCACTTAACCCTAACCCTAACTATGACTGAAAAAATCCAGGGAGCTACTGATGCTCTCTAAATGAGCTGCAAAACAACACGCAGAAGATTAAAGATCAAACAGTTTGGTTATAATCTGCAGAAGAAACGTTTAGCATTGGTGCCTTATTACATTTTCCAAAATCTGTAAAAAACAAACAAACCTACATTTGTCCCTTTGAGAATCAAATGCTGTTGCTTTAATGTTCTGTGCTTTAGCTCAACGAGCTATCAGATTATCGTACAACAAAATCACAGCGTCATCACAACGCAGTCCCAACCCGCCTCATCTCTTTCTACTGATCTCCTAAATGAGTCCACAGCCACCAGAGAGGCCGCTTCACCTCAGCTGGGATGCAAACAGCTAAAACTTGACATCAACACTTGTTCTCAGAGCGCTTTCATTTAATGCCGCTGATAAACTGCTGCGAGAGCACCCTCGTGGTTCAGCAATTGCGACCGTGTAATAGAAGTCTTCCAATATATTTTTCATTTGCTGGCATTTGGTGCACGGACGCAGAATGAGAGCCATTTTCAAAACTGCTGACACAAGCAGCCACGGTGGGGCAGTCATTATGGAGCTGGCAACGCCTCAACAGCCGTCAGAGCAACAGAGCGGTGAGGGAGCAGGAACATGATGCTCAGTTTTAGTCTGCAGCACTCCTTCCCTCTGATCCCTCACTTCCAGAGCTTGATATGGAATTATGGCACCATCTATCCATAGGAGAAGGTGGAATGGGACACATATATAGAGCTTAACGTGAAACTCCTTAAGGATTACTCCCACTGAGACTGCATTATGGTGCTCTCATCTGCTAGTGGCATCTGTTAGGGGCGAGCTTTGTAATGGCAGGAGTTCCAGATTCTTGTAAAGGCCAATAAACGAGCCCGTGTGCAGCATGTTTACAATCTGAAATAAAAATAAACAACATAAGCAATGGCGAAAAAAAAAATCCCTAAGCTGTTGATGGTTTTGACTTTGAGAACCACTTCTGGGGCGTCCGTGGCTTTCCCAAGGACGCTTCAGCATATGGAGGAGCTGGGCGATGGAACCGCCAACCCTGCAATTAGAGCACAACCTGCTCCACCATCTGAGCCTCAGCTGTCCGAGGTGAACGCTCAACGCAGCAGACGGAAATAAACTAACAAAGCAGGTGGTTGGTGTGTCAAAATCAGGCCAGGAAACGACACGTTGAGTATTCTCTCACTGGTGCGGCAGCAACCATCAGGAGCTAACCAAGGAGAACGATTCACAAATATCTGACATGGAAATACGCGTTTAATCTTCACAACTGTCAGTCAGCGGCAGCAGACTTGTGAATGAGATGTCTGTTATTTCACACGCACTTTTAGAAACCTGTGTTTGGGTAACTATCACCGAGTGGCGTCAAAGAGAGAAGTCGAACCGAGGTCCTTCACTCATCAGCTGTCAAATCAGAGCTAAAGAGAAACCATTAAACTCTCAGTGGGGAGAGAACTCACTCTCTAGTGAGGCTTCAATAAGAAAATGGTCATAAATTTAGTTTAAAAAGGAAATTTTAGAAGTCCGGTAAACAATAAATGACTTTATAAAGCCAGTTTTTTTTTGTTATATATTAATCTGCCGCAATAATGTAATGAATATAAATAAAAATACATCAAAATATCAACAGCAATAGACAATAAAAATTACCTCATCATTGTTTTCATTGATCTAAAAAAGCATTTGACGTCATTGATCACTCAAGGTTACTTTGAAAATTAAGTCAGTATGGAATAAGAGGTGTGGCTCATCAATGGGTTAAAACTTATTTAGAAAAAAGGAAACAGTTTGTTCAGATAAATAATAATAAATCAAAACTATGTGAGATTCACTGTGGAGTGCCACAAGGGTCGGTCCTTGGACCAAAACTGTTCATTTTGTTTATTAACGACTTGGCAAATATATCCAAGGTACTCGGTACCATTCTGTTTGCAGATGACACAACAGTTTTACTCGGGATTGGATATTAAGGAGGTGGCGAAAGTGATAAATAATGAACTGATTAAGATTTAAAAACTGGTTTGATTTAAACAGATTGACACTGAATCTTAATAAAACAAATTTCATACTGTTAAAGATAAACACAACAGTGATGTGTCATTGGAAATAGATGGGACTGAAATCACAAGGGTAAAAGAAACAACATTTCTTGGAGTGTTTATTGACGAAGACTTGACCTGGAAATCACATATTAGTTACATAACAGGAAAAATTGCCAGATCCTTAGGAGTATTACATAAAGTCAAGTTCTTACTGACTAATTCTGGTTTGTTGGCATTGTACAATTCACTGATTGTTCCATACTTGACTTATTGTGTAGAAATCTGGGGAGCAACATACAAAAGCTATACACAACCCTTATTTATTGTACAGAAAAGAGCTTTGAGAATCATCAACTATAGTGGCTGTAGAGATCCATCAAACCCGTTGTTCATCAAATATAAATTATTGAAACTTCATGATTTAAAAGACTGGAAAATCTTACAAACTATGTATAAAGCCAACTTAAGTACTCTGCCAACAAACGTTCAGAGGATATTTGTAAAGAGAACTAGTGATTATATGCTGAGATGTTACAAAACCTAGATTTAGAACTAAACTTAAGGAATGGAGTATGTCTGTAAATGGTGTTAAATTATGGAATAACCTTAACAGGGAAATTAAAAAATCACTGTCATTTAATATATTCAGAAAATATACAAAATTGAGTGTACCAAGTAATTATGAAAATGTTACATTAAACCAATGGTCATGATCGCTCTGGAAATAAGAACAGGAAATACTTAAAAATTAATCTGTGTATGTGTCTGGCAAATGGAAACTGTGGAGATCATTTTTCCTGGAAAAGGGGGCAGAAATTATAAGATGTTTTCTTCATTCTGCTCTTTTTCATTCAAAGTTGAATTTTTTTGTTATGTATATCTTATGGTTTAGATGTTTTATTTGTTTTTATTTTGAATGAAATAAAGTTGATTTAAAAAAAGAGGACTTTTCTCAGCCATTAGTAGGTGAGATTAATAAAGAGATTATTTAGATTAATTAATTACAGGTCATAATTAATTAAAAAAAAAATTATCTCATGACAGCACTAGTTAAAACATCGATAAATCAACTAAGAAGTCTGGAAGTTGAGGGTTAACAAAAAGTCTGCAAAATAAATGTTTAGTTTTATCATTAGGAGGAACTCCTGAATCAGTACTTTTACTTTGGTAAGACATCTGAATACTTCTTCCACTATGGCCCCTTGACTCATGAGGTGACATATGTAAATGAATGTTTGCTTTCATCAGAGTGCCACAGCAGAGCAGCTGCAGCAGCAGATGTTGGGTAGTGTAAATGAGCAAGACTATAGAGTCCACAGCTTTGTTCCTGAACAGCATCGGACCTGCATCTCCGAGCCGAACTACACCAGCTCCAGATGCTCTGACCTGGAAACCTGAAGGTCAGAGGCGCCGCCGGCTGAATCCTTCGCTGAACTGCTCCAGCATCACCGCTCAAGTACCATTTCCTAGTGGAAATGAGCTTCGATTTTCTTTACCCTGCTGGTAAGTTGCAGCACTCTTATCACTATGGAGACGATAGCTATAACTCCACCACTTGCTCTCTGCAGCCACGGCTGTTCTGGATTAGAGCATTTCCATTTCCTCTCAGTAACAGCTACTTCGATGCTCCCAGTGCCCGTGTGTGAATAAATAAAATCATACAGGCCGGTGTACATAAATTAGCACGCTGCACCACCGTTTCTATTTTTGGTGGGCTGCTTCATTGTGAATGCATGCCTTCTTATTTGGACCAGCTCAGTGAGTCGTGTCCATGCGGTTAGTGAGAAGCTGTGGGAAACTGCCAGATTCAGCACGCTGCCACATTCCAACATCACTTGGAGAATGAGCCTCTGCAGAACAGACGCAAACATGAACTCAGACCTGAGTTCTGCAGGGAAATCAAGAAGATGCAATCATGTTACTTTATTTAGACTCTGAGACAACCTTACGATAGCTTTTACTTATTTTTTCCCTCACAGTGATTTGAATCAACTATTTTAAGTCATTTTATTAAGAATTCGGTGTGATTCTGTTAAACCAATCAGAAAAGGCCTATCCTTACTTAAGGGAATCCTTAAAGAGACAGAAGCTTAAACTGAAGGTTGCACAGAAATGTGATCAGCAAACCCGTGCAGTTTGATATGTGGTTTATCTGAAATTAAATAAAGAAACTGCACAAAAAGCATAATTTGAGCTCTTTAGTTTTTAGTCCAGTGTTTTTTTTTTTTACCTTTGTTTAGGAAGCAATAAAAGAATTTTGCTGCAAACATGCATGCTCTTTATACAATATCAGCAGTAAATGTACTGCTTTCACAAAGAACAATTTCAACACTAATATAACCATAAATTGCCACTACAGCAGGGAAAAAAACTACAGAATAAATATAAAATTCCATGACATATTTCATTAAAGTGCTGCAGAGGGGAAAGGGTGCTGCTAACAATCTACATTCTTGCTGTCAGACCGTTTTTGCCACGGCCTTTTGGTTTCAGACAAGGCAATCTAGAGCCGTCTGGGCTGTAAACCACTGAGCTAATCTTAGTTGTGACTTCAGTCTGCCTCCCCTGAAGTTTCATTCTCAGGATGCCAGAGAAAGGCAGAGTTAGGGAGGAGACGCGGTGTGGCAAGTCAGGGTTTCCTTTTCCTCAGTCTGCAAAACATCAGACGAATCAGAAGGAAAATCCAACTAAAAACTCATTTAAAGTGAACGATTTAGGGATTTAAATGTTTTTCTTTCCCTGCTGATTTTAGGTCTGGGTTAACCAACTGAACGGTTCGTTTCCTGCTACGTCCAGCTCACTGCCTTCAGTCCTCAGCTTTAATTAAAGTTTAACCAACGCATTGATTGGCTTTGAACTCCTGACCCCTTGCTGCTTCGCTTCCCAACTGCCAAAAACAGGCAGGAAAATACCGGTGCCTGAAACCACAAAGTGTACATCTGTGTACCTTTCAGCAGCAGCAGGAACATTTCAACACAATGATTCAATCAGGAGGCCATTTTTAAAAGGAGGCTGTGGCAGTAAAAAAAAAAAAAGGGGGGGGGGGGGTTCCGCTGAAAATAAAGGGGTCTCAGACAAAAGAGCATGCAGTAATGTGTGTGTGAGCCCACATGGATAGTAGCATGACTGGATGCAAACAATCCCTCGCCATAGCAACCCAGCTCTGGCTTTGTCTGGGCTTTATACACAGCTGACTAGGCTGCTCAGAGGGCACAGTTTGGGAGAGAAGACCCAAACAGTCTAAGAAGCAACTTCCTCTTTTGTTTCTTTTAAAAATAGAGGTGTGTACTGCAGCTGGGCTGTTTATTATGCAAGGATTTCTCTTTTTAAAGTTTATATCCTCCTACCTAAATCAGTGTCTGTTCTCAGAATTTCACACTCATGGAAACTGCCAAGTAGTCCAAGACAGGCTGCCAAGCTGGCTGGGAAATCACTAATCCTGCTTGCAGGTACTCGTCTTTAACAAGGCCTTCAGGACGGATAAGATAAGCTGTTCAGAGCCTGTGTATAAATGCAACAGTTTCATAACCTGGGAAGATGTAAATCTAAGGAATCATAATCCTAGGTGATTTTATGGGATGCCTTTTAAAATATCCAGTTGTCCCTTATATGCTCCTAGTGCATTTTTTTGAACAGACAGGTGTGTTCTTGTGAATAATTTTGGCTAGGCTAATGCAGTTTATCTCATATTTTCACAAGATGTGTATTTTTGGGGGAATCATTAAAAATAAATTTTAAAAATCCATTACTCCATTTAATATAATGCTTAAATGATTTTATAGCATTCCTGCTCCTTTGTCACTTTTTGTGCAATTTAAATGTTTTTCTATGCGTTTCTATTAACATATTTTATTATAATTCTGTCTGGGTTCCCAGATCAGTCACACATTCAATGTTTAGTTTATACCGTTTTCCACTAGATTGCGTATTTTCCCCATATATAGCAGGGCAATAATTAACACTACAACACAAATAAAAAACATATATATTTTTATGCCCATTTGTAACACTCCAAGGTGTTGAAAATTCTCCCCCAAAACAAATCCTCTGGACATAACACAAAGAAATGATGTAATTTTTTCATTTGTTTACATTTCTGGTTTTGATCATACACCTCGCAATAAAGGGGGCAAAAAAGGGGATAAATCTCAGAAACACACAGATATTTTACTATATTTTGTGAGGACTGAAGCCAAGGATGAAATCCATGTAAAAAAGCTGAGACTTATGACGAAGTTCTGCTTCAGCATTTTTTTGTGCACAGAGACTATAATTGTGACTTTTTAGAAAATATATTACATAAAAACTACAAAGTGAGCAAAAAAATGTTTATGCCCATTTGTGACACTGCAAGGCAGCTACAAATTACCCCCAAAACAGGTCCTCTGGACACAACACACACAATTTCTTTTGATTTTTTTCATTTTATTAAATTTTTTCACAGTTTTGGTTTTGATCATAAACCTGGCAATATAGGGGTTAAATCTCAGAAACACACAAATATTTTATTATATTTTTTGAGGATTAAGGCCAAGGACGAAATTCATGTAAAAAATTTTAACTTATGAAATATATAATATTTCTATAGGAAGTTTTGTTGCAGCATTTTTTGTGCAAAAGGAGTAGAAACGCTAGAAAATTAAAGGGTTAAATTTGACTTTTTGCTAATTATTTGATTTTTCAAAGACTGCTTTTCCTTTTTTCCCCACAAGTTTGCTGCCTTGTTTTACACTTTAGTGTCAAGTTTCAATTTAAGAAGCATTCTAATACATTTTTCTGACTTGGAATGTGTAAATTTTAGCTTTTGAATACAAAATATTACTTGAATCGTATGCAGTACATTGTAATTTTTATGGAAATGAAGGTGCCAGAAGCTCAGTCCAAACCATGAGGTAATTGGTGATGTTAGGAGAAGAGTTAGCAAATAATCAGAAGTTTAAAGGGGTGATTCTTTTGGGAAATGGGGCTTTTGCGTTCCTGAGACGGTACGAGGCGACTGACCCTGTCACGTCTGGGGCCGCGCTGCCATCACAGAGCTAAAATAGCAACAAGAACCGCTAATGTCAGCAGGTGTTTCAAATACGAGCAAAATGAAATTAGATTTGGACCCTTGTCCTGAGACAAGATGTCACTTTCCTTAATGGAGTGTCCTGCAGACTCTGTGACCTCCACTTCTACAGCAACACTCCTGACTTTGTGCTTCGGAGTTGGCACGCTGCCTTCTTTTACAGTAATTTCCCCCCCCCCCCCCCCCCCCCCTCCCCATGTCTACTGCAATCTTTAAATTGCCTCTTTCAGTGAGAGCTCTTTCTCCTTTTGGCTCCGAGTTTCCTAAACACTGTCATCAGTCGAAGACAATGATGTGGCTGCAGGTTTAGAAAAGGCTTGAATAAGCAAAGCAAAAGACTTCAGGAAGTAATCAGTCTGGAAAGCTCTGCATTCAGGTGCCGTCAGTCATCTATTCTGTTAAACACAACGTATGATTTCACTGTACATGCAAGCATGGGCGTGCAGTGCTCGGTGAGCACTTAGGGGGAAAATCGTATATCACCAGAGAAGTTTTTTGGTGCAATTTCTTTTAAAATGTTTGGAATTAGAATTAAAGTCTCATTAGTTTTCCCCACTGCTGTGTTCAGCGCAATATTGCAGCAATGAAAGCAAAATCCTGCAGTTTCAAAAGTTAAGACTAATCAGATTGGTGGAGACAATAAGCCTGTAAGTCTGGAGGCTTAGCTGACCATGTGGTGGTGCTGGGAGGAGGAGGAGAGGGGGTGGGGGTGGAAAGATAAGAAACTGGACTAGATTTACTCTAGGAGTTTTCCATCAGAGCAACACAAGCCTGATCTTGGAGGCAAATGTAGACATGGACTGATCCAGATTTGGTCCCAATGACTGTGAAATTAAATCTTTGGGTCCTCACGCTGTATAGTGTGTTTTTATTGCAACTTCATTGGACAGATTAGCCATCAGAACCATAAAAATTCACGTTAGACTAAGCCATTGGTTTAGTGTTTTTTCACTTGTTGCTTTTGCTTTAAAGATTTTTCACCAATTAAGAAGCTTTTAATGAGTCATGTGATCAGAAATGGTCGAGTAGCACTTCATAGTAAAGATAAATGAAAAAAAAAACATTCTGTGCAGCTTCACACAAAAATACATATATTTCTGCTACTAACTGACATCAGCTGTGACTGAGTTGCCCTTGCTTTCATCAGACATGTTGCTGCAGGGACGTTTTACTCTCTGCTGTAGCTGCATAACTCAACTGGAGGAAGTTTTGATTAAAACCACTGCTGGGTGGGTGATCGCTTATTCTCTAAAAAGAGATCAATCTGTGCAGGATTTACACACACACACACACACACACACACACACACACACACACACACACACACACACACACACACACAGAACATGATACTGTACACTCGCTCTCTGCTGGCTCATGGATCTGAATCCAAACTAAATCAATTGAGAAAAAATAACTACAAGAACAATTGTGTTTACACCCTGTTCCAAATTATGATGCAAATGATAAATGTCTCATTTATCTTAATTGATGTAAACAACAGTCAAAATAATTATGTCATCAACGGTGAAGAGTGCCATTCAAATGTTATTGAACAAATCCCCTAATGATAACAGTAGTTTTCCTTTAAATAACTTACAGTGAAGTGTTCCACATTATTAGGCACAGTAAGCTTCAAAACACTTTATAAGTTGTAAAGAAATGAAAATTGTCATTTTTTGTGTTTGCAGCATATTTACTGAAATCAAAAGCTATTTGAATCACACTTTTACATACCTTAAACGTTTTAACAGGTCACGTTACATTTCAACATAGGACCCCTTATTTGCTAGCAGCTTCACAATCCTTGCATCCATTGAACTTGAGAGTTTTTGGACATTTTCTGCTTGAATTTGTTTGCAAGTTGTCAGAATAGCCCCCCAGAGCGTCTGTTTGGATGTAAACTGCCCCCACCCTCATAGATCTTTTGCTTGAGGATGCTCCAAAGGTTCTCAAATGGATTGAGGTCTGGGGAGGATGGAGGCCACACCATGACTTTCTCTCCTTTTATCCCTATAGAAGCCATTGATGCAGAGGTAGTCCTTGCAGCATGAGATGGTGCATCGTCATGCATGAAGATGATTTTATTACAGAAGGCATAGTTCTTCCTTCTGTACCAGGGAAGAAAGTGGTCAGCCAGAAACTCAACATACTTTGCCGAGGTCATCTTCACACCTTCAGGGACCCTAAAGGGGCCGACCAGTTCTCTTCCCATGATTCCGGCCCAAAGCATGATTCCACCACCTCCTTGCTGCCTTGTTGGAACACGGTGGCCGTCCACCAACCGTCCACTACTCCATCCATCCGGACCATCCAGGGTCGCATGGCACTCATCAGTGGAGAGAGCTGTTTGAAAATTAGTGTTCAGGTATTTCTCTGCCCACTGCAGCCGTTTCTGCTCGTGAGCATTGTTTAGTGGTGGCCCAACAGAAGATTTACACACAGTGTCAATACTCTGGAGGACTTGATGTCCGTGGGACTCCAGAGGCACCAGCAGCTTCAAATATCTGTTTGCTGCAACATAATGACATTTTAGCAGCTGCTCTCTTGATCTGATGCATGGATCTGGCAGAAATCTTCCTCAGTTTGCCTTTATCTGCACGAACCCGTCTGTGCTCTGAATCAGCCACAAATCTCTTGATGGTGCGATGATCACGCTTAAGTTGTCGTGAAATGTCTAATGCTGTCATACCTCCTCCAAGGAACTGAACTATACCACGCTTTTCGGCAGCAGAGATCCTTTTTCTTCCCCGTACTGGTTGCTAACTGTGGTCTGCTTAATAATGTGGACCTTAAGTAGTTTATCCTTTAACTGGACACACCTGCTAAACTAATTGTCACAGGTGTCTGAGATTTCTACCAGTGATCCAAAGAGCCCGGATACACAATGCCATCCATGAGTTTAACTGAAAACCAAAAGATGTCATCTTTGTGACACTTAAAAAGGATTTGCATGATAATTTGGTGTAGAAATGAAGATGTGGAGGAAATAATGTGTAAAAGTTGTGCAGCAGATGAATAATTAGATTAGCTATAAAAGCCTAAAACAGATGATGTTCAGCTTTAAATGGGCTCCAGTTTAAACGCAGCCCTGACGCATTCATGCACACCTACCTCCTTAAAACCGCAGCTCACTTTATTCCGGCTCCGCTGTGATATGGAGACTCTTCTGGTGTCTTCTTTGCATAAAAATCCGGGTATCGAGCCGAACCCCGGTGGGTTTGATCAGATCCGAGCACAGCCGAGCCGAGCCGAGCGTGAGAAGTTAGCGGTGTCCCTGTCCGTGTGAAGCGGTGTGGATGTAAACACGAGTCCGTCCGTCCGCTCACCGGACATCCGACAGGGGGCTGAGGCTCCTTTCTGCTCTCTGCTCAACAGCGACGGGAACCCTCACTTGTAAATGACATGGGAGCAGACATAGACATTGATAGACCCCTCGCGACCGCTATTGCCTATGGGCGCTGACGAGCGGTGGCGCCGCCATCTTGGATCGGTCGCGCCCCCCCCCCCTTTGCAGAGGCATTGAAGTGTCAGCATGTTAAATCAACCATAACTCCTTGAATACTGACCCGATTTTGATGCGGTTTTTTTCTCTGTAAACTTCACACATGTAGCTCTGATACAGGACACATGTTTGAGCATTTTTAATACATAATGGGTTTGCTGTGGGTACATATGGGATTCTTATCCACTGCCTAGTGACAAAACCTATAGAAAAAATGGATCAAACACATAAAAATCACAGTCAAACAATGAGAATCAAAATAATTCAAAAAGGACTATATATCAGGTGTGAGATCTATGGTAGATATTTAAAAAACCCATTTAATATATGAAAGAGAAGCAGAAAGTACTACTCAGCCATTAGTAAACAATATATACAATATAATTCTTATAATTTAAATAAATGAGTGTTTCATATACATATAGTACCAATATAACTCAAAGAGAGGGTGAGAGAGACAACAACTAAAACAAAGTCTGAATGACAAGAACTCGACAAACCATCTATCAGAACTGACTGCTTAGTGATATTCTGGTTCTGTTGTATATTTGTGTGTAGCTGAACCTATAATGCTCCACCTGTTAGAATAAAATTGTAAGGCTTGTTTTCAATACTCAGACATAAATTCTGATTACTTCACAGCCGAACAGCACACGGGGAGAAAGAGAGAGAAAAAAAGAACTAACTGTTTAATAAAGGAGTTAGTTTTATTTGTTTTGTCTTAATTTATCTCTTACTTATGTTGAGAATTTTTTAAAATAGTAATTGAAAGCTGTTATCTGGAGCTCCCCTTCTGCAGTTTAAGAGAGGTGAGTTTGACCACGTGGTGCTGCCTTCTCTTCAGAACCACAGACTTAACCAATGAGATAAAGTCTGACAGCCGTGGCATCCAGCATGACAGCTACACATCTGTGTTTAGTTTGGTTTTTCTGGCCCGGCCCAGCCTCATCATCCACCAATCACAGCCTCCTGTAAAGGAATAGAAACATATTTAATATATTTGCATCAGTAATTTCCAAAAGTTAAATTGGACAACATTAAGATTTGCTTTGTATTGTGTGTGGAGTGGGAGGGGCAAAAATAGAGTCTCTCTGAGGTACTTGTTTTTATATGCTGAAGTGAACAAATTTTAACTTTTAACCAGTAGCGTGTGGACATTTCCATATTGTGGGGACATTTGGCTGGGCATCACAATGACAAAATGCCCTAAAACGTGGTTTTAGAGGTATGGTGTGAATACGCTTTTGGTTTAAGTTAGGGTTAGTGTTATGATGTTTAAATACTCACATCATCAGGGTGAGGTTAGTCTCTGGGAGGTCACAGACAGGCTCTCTTTGGCTCTTCTGGATGTAGTTCTGCACTTTTCTGGTTAAAACAAACAAACATAATGTTTGACAATAATATACTGTTTATAGTACACACCTGTGGTTCTCAGTTTACATCAGGGGGCCTCTGGTGCTGTGAAAACTCTGGGGCACCTAGACATGATTCTTAGGACGTTTATTAAAATAAATTAATTTTTGACAAATAACATCAAGACAAGGTATGTGGGGATAAGTATTACACTCTGCCTTGTGATTGATAAAAGGATATGTACATTTATGAATGCTGATGGCCTTATGATACACTTACTGTTTGAAGGAGAACTAGGAAGCTGAAGATGAAACAAACTCCATCTGACACAGCCCAGTTCTAATCATAATAAATCAGCTGCAGGAAGCCTCACACTTCTTCCTCACATCTTTTGTGGGAAAACCTAGAAAACAAAAACATGCAATTTGCAGATTAGTGTCTACCAATATTGTACAAAGGAGGTCAATGCTATATTCTTAATTCCTCTTGTGTTATTCCTACTCTTCTGTTTACTTCTTTAAGTAAGATTTCTTCTTTAAGATTTCTTAGAACCTTTCTTTAACATAAAACTGCATTTCTATTGATAATGAACTAAAACTCCTCAAAGGGTAAAACCAGGAAAAGGTTCTGCACAGCAATCCTCTTTAGCATGTTAGCTAACTATTCTCCAGTCAGAGGGGAGGGTGTGAGACATGAGCTATCTGATACCAGGAAGATTTGTTTGATTTCTACAGCAGCATTCTTGTCAGCTGTAACCTAAGTCAGTGTTTTGGAATAAATGATTAATAGTCTCATTTAGCCTTCATTTTCAGGGGAACACCAGCAGTAAGCATGTAGCTAACGTTAGCTAACAAGGAGGTGCTGCTGGTGGACACAAATATAGTACAACAAAGTTATATTTACAAAATACAAACAACAAAAATGCTCGAACTTACTTGTGAAAGTTACCCCCCGAGCCATGGTCTCAATAGTCCACCGATTAGAGCAAGAATAAACTGCACAGAGCTCAGGCATCATGTTTACTGCTGCTGTTATGGTTCGTGTCTACCGGAAGCCCGACCGACCTAAGATGGCGGCCGCATTTCCTGCGCCCGAGCAGCCAATAGGGGGTCTATCAATTATTATGTCTATGGGAGCAGAAGTGGGACACCGCAAGGCATGATGGACCAGTTAAAGCTGCAACACACGGATCCACGAGGGAAACATTCGGGCTGTTATGATGGAAATCACCGGAGTTTTATTCTGTAATAAATGCAATCTGCTCCCAAAAATAGAAACTAATACTGATGCAGATTTTAGACTTGACTCGATTTAGATCTTGTCTAACTTTTAAAAAGCTTTTTACAAAATTATTTTTAATTTAAATGGTAAACTCAAAGCCAACCAAGTAAGAATAAATAAATGTAATCATCAAAAGTCTTTAGAATAAGTCTGCCAATAACATGATCTTTTGTTCCTGAACAGGGAAACATCTATTTTTAGGTCATAATTATAATGTTCACATTTGAGCCGAATGTGAGAATTTAAAGACCAGAACTAACCTGTAACAGTCACGTTCATGCTCTTGTTGAGTAGAAAATGATCAATTAGAACACACATCATGTCTATAAGATAAACAGCCATCATCACGGACTGTTTTAAAGGCATACTATGCAACTGAGCCAGCATGTGCTAAAACGACCCTCTAGGGTTAATGAAATATCAATCAGACCCCCACTGCACTTGCAACTTCAGAGTGGTGGTCTGGACTCTGTTGGACTTAGTAAAAGGAGCTGACATGCCTGGTGCTGCAGTCTGCTTCCAGCATGTTTCCTGCATGTTTTAGATCATGAACACAGCTGATTTGTTGGATTTAGTGATGAACCGCTCCTGTAGACACTAATGAAGGCTGATGAGACATTTCAGCAGTTATGGCACTTACACACTAGCATCGGCTCCGCACGGCCTAGTCAGGGTAATTTGTGTTCACATCCGAGTAGCCCGGGAATTTCCAGCGCCGAACCAGATGTGTTTTCAGCCCTCTTCCCAAGGCGGTCTGCCTCGGGCCGAAACTGGTCCAACACACCCACTGCTGACTGGTCGGCTCAAATTCACTCCTACCATAGGGGGAGCCTCTGATTAGAGGATAGAATCAGCCAGCAGAGGCTTCCCACATGTGCGCTTCATTATCATTGTGGATGCTGAGGAGTTAATGAGCCTCTGACTGAACTTGTTTTTCTCTGTTTCTGTCTGCTGTGAGGAGCACACACACACACACACACACACACACACACACACACACACACACACACACACACACACACAGAGTGCTGCCAGGCTGTCACACACAGCAAAGCAGGATTTAATATCAGAGGCTTGTTTAACTCATGCACTGCCAATGACGACTATAGTCGTCATTTCCCTTTTTTTACGGGGTGGGCGTCGGAGCGAGCCCCCGCACCGTGAGAACAAACATCACGTGTCTAAAGCAGATCTTCATCCGTGTATGTCACACATCACGTGATCAGGAAGCGGAAAATCAGTGGATTACGAGTTTGTTTTGGGCCGCTGCTGTGAAAAAAACGATGCGCCAAACTGGAAATGCGTCTGCAGCAGCGCTTGGGCACCAGATTGTGAACGAACGGATAACGCGAGAAATACGGTGATTCTTCCTGATGTTAGAAGTGAGTCTACTCTTTCTTTTGGTAGTTTTGGCGTTTACATGATCATAGAGCACAATGTTCTGTGACTCTTCAAAAAACAGTAAAAACGCTCAAAAACGCTGGCAGTCAGGGGCTTTCTGATCAGAAAACGGCTGGCAGTGAATGAGTTAAGAAAGACACCGCAGACTTCTCCCCGCTCCTTTGCTCCGCCCACATGATCAGAGATGCACTCATGATGTCACTGATATCTTCGCGCCAATGTTTCACGCCAATTTTGGAGACCAGTCTAGAATGAACGCAGCTGGGCTGGGGCTGGCAGAGTGGCGCAGAGCTGATGCTAGTGTGTAAGTGCCATTAGATTAAGGTGTTAAAAAATTAACGCACAGCGAGGAGATAAGTTTCATTTTTGCTTTCACTAATGGAAACTAGGGGGTGCTAAAAGCAAGCCAAAACTGCCAAGTGTGCCTTTAAAGCCTCAAATTTAAGATTTACTCGCTCACTCATTTTCTAAGCTGCTTTTCCTGAGAAGAGTTGGTCCAAACTTCAAAACTCCATCAGGTGAGAGGTGGGGGAAACCCTGAACATGTCACCAGTCCATCACAAGATCAGCAACTTAACCAGTATTTCATTTTCAATTTTTTCTGAACAAACATGCAACAAATTAAGACATTTTTTAAAACTATGAAGATGCACTGTAGAGCTGTAAAAGATCAAGGAGTAAATAGTAATTTTCTCCATCAGAACAGGAACTTTTATTTCCTGATGATTTCCTACTGAAGATCCTGTGTTTAGTATTCCAGTCAGGACTCAGGTCTTCATGTCTCTCAGCATTAATCATGACAGCTGCTTGTGCTGATCTGGCAGAATCAATGACCTTCAGCTTTTCAGCTTGCTATTAATTCCACTGCTGTTAAATGATCAAACTCAAACGTTGGCTTTTAACAACTTTTATAGTTCTCTGCTGATAGTTGCCACCTCTATACTCCACACTGTGTTTAATAGCTTTGCATAGGTGATGATCAGTCCTAGTCGTTTGCTTCAGTGCTGTAGAGCTGTGAATAAATTAAGTTTCACATTCAACAATTAACATATGGTTGTTGACTCGATCAAGCCTCAAATGATTGATGTTTTCTTGCAGGCTGACAGGATTTGGCAGATGCTTGCAGGAATCTAAAGCTCCAAATGTTATGCAAGATGCAGCCAGGCTGCTGCTGATTGTGACAACTCTCAAAGCTTAATTAATCAGAGAGCTCAAGCATCCACCAGCTTGGCATTGCACGTTCTATAAAAGTACATCTATGCTTTTAACCAGTTTCTGTGCCTTTTTGGGTGTGATTGCTCAAATTCTAGATATTTTGTGACACTTTTTGGGTGTTGCATTATTCTTCTTTTCTTATTAGTTCAATTTGGGTCTGATGGAATTTATATTAATATTAAAAATTCAAACAGTGTGCCATCAGTTAACACTCTAACTCAGATTTAATCTTAAATAAGAAAGTGAATTAGGTTTAAAATGAGTTCATTTAGAATCCACCCATCCAGCTGCAGAAATATTCAATGCAACATCCAAACTTCAAAGGTTTGTAAAAACGGGACTCATCTGTTTCTTTAACAACAATAAAATGGAGATTAGACTTGGCAATAAATCTTAATACTCACTTCTAGGGGAGGGAATCTGTAAAAATACCTTTAGAATGAGCAAAAACTCCAATATATAAATGATGCATTACACAGGAATCATTTCATTACACAGGGCAAAAAAAGGTTTAAGGGGTTTTCCTCACTCAGAAATATGCAGACATTGTACACAAAACCCTCCAGACACCCACCTCCATGCTCTGCACTCCTGTTCATAACTTCTGGTAACAAATAACAACATTACTGTGGTCCCTACTGGGCTGCCTCATCCCACTCTCACCATCTCTCAGCCTGCAATGATCAATAAAGACATGCATGTAAATATTAATAAACAGCTTCTCGTGGGGCCAAGAAAATAATCTTCATGAATTGGAAATCATGAACATCAATCAATGTTTAACATTGGAGAAGCACTCTCACAAAACACATCTCCCAGGAAGAATCTTCCACATTCACGTCTATAGATGCTGAAACAGTTAGTGGTACCCCCAATGGGTGGCCAGGGTGGGTGGAGGCATGGCCACGCCCCTTAATTTATCACATTCATGTTCACACAAACCATCGGTTCTTCTTTAATCAAGACATAAATGTTAAAGCCATAAATTTACTTTAAAGTGACTATGTGTAGTTTCCTGGTGAGAGGGGACAGCACATACATTTCAGGGTAGTTTTACATCATATCGCCGTGACTGTTTAAAAAAAAACATTACGGTAAATGTTACCTGTCGAGAAGAAAGCATGCGACCTCAGCATGACTCCTCAGACTTTGATAGACCTTCAGTTAATTCCATCGAGAGAATGCAATGCTGATGCTAGTTTTCTGATGGTGTAGGTTCTGGATCTGCTCGAAGTCCTGCGCCTGCCAATTATGTCAAAGTACGGCAATACCACTCGGCCAAAATATACTGCATCTGTTTTTTGATTCTGTTCTTTCACATAGGTTTTGGAAAGAGTTTAGCAGTTTTGTTATTAAATTAATGTTTCTTACTGCCTAATTGTTTTTGAACGTGGTAAGGTAACTTCCATAAGTCGTACTCCAGCCAATCATCTAGTGTGACGTCATCGACAAGCCAGCTCACGTAGAAGGAAACACGATGTCTAATATGGCGTCCCCCAGAGACTTAGACCCGCGCCCTATGTATTTTCGACCTGATTTTTATGGTTATGTGTTATGAAACCGCCAATATTTTTCAATGACTAGACATCCTTTTATTCATTTTCAACATTTCGATGGATATTTCCAGAGATCAATGGTAAAAACTACACATTGTATCTTTAATAAAATTTTTATTATTTATTCAATAAACCCAAATTTAAATATATGTAAGTCACTGAGGCTCCCCATAAAAAGAGAAGAAATCTGAATATTTTTTGTGGATAAACTTTTTGAACTTTTGTCTTATTTTCTGAAATGTTTGTGATTCTCAAATTTGAGGTAAATGTGTTGGATGCATTTTTATTAATGAAAAAGAATGACTGAGCAATGCAATGCACAGCTACAGGCTAAACTCTCCCAGCGTTACCACAGAGACCAATTTGGTGTGCCACCCCAAAATTTTGCCTGGCACCCTCTGGCCCTCCTATGAAATTTTTTCTGGGGGCACCACTGGAAACAACACTATTATATACTATGATATATATATATATATATACTATGATATATATATGTATATATTTATATATTAATTGGGTCTTTTGTGTCTGATTTTTATAATTTGAGCTCCAATTTTATTATTTGACACTTACACACTGTATCTAGGCAAGATAAAGCACTTTTTTTAGCAAACCAGCAAGGCAATTCAAAGTGCTTTACACAATTAAAAGGAAAATAACATAACAAATAAGCTAAAATCATTTTGAAAAGTTAAAAACAAATATCATACGTGTGTTTGACATATTCGTGGGTTATGGTTGTCACATTGCACCTCCTAATTTTAAAGCATCTTATTTGGTATCTTTCTGCCTTTTTTTTGGACCCCACAGGTTCCCCTCAGTTATCTCTGTAAGTAACCAGTGTTCCCAGTAACACCATCTGCTCATTTCTGTGACACCATAAGGTGAATCTTCATTCCAGACATTCTCATGGGTGAAGAAGGTTGTCGTGCTCCCAGAAAACGACGACATTCTGGAGATCTTTTCAGTTTAAATTTCACATAAGCTTGAGGGATCATGTCAGCGGAGAGTAATTTGACCTGAGTGGTGACATCTCCAACAATGGCCTCACTGTAAAGTCAAATCTGTCCTCCCTCTTGCCTTCTTTGCACTGCTGGAAATCCATGAATGAGGCCTTTCTCTGTGTTGTAAGCATGTTCGGCCATTATGTGACGGCTCCAACACGTCCCCCTCCAGGAGCAAAGAAACCCGTACTCATGTTTCTCCACACCTGCTACCACATGCAGGCTATTTCAGTATTTTGGACATAAGTTGTTATTTCTGTCTATAAATAACCGTTGGGCTTTCTCAAGTAGGTTGAAGAAAAAGTACGGACATGACTTCTAAGAATTTTAGGTTAAAATGAAGTTTTTCTTATGAAATAAGGTGAACCATGGCATAAGGGCGAAACAAACGAGCTATTGACAAAAGGATTTGGCTCGAACTTAAATCCTTTCCTTCTTCTGCCAAAACCAGAGCTTTGAAATCGTGGCCTTTGTCACCAACATAGGTCACGTAAAGGCTGATACAGCAATTATTACCAAGGAGGATGAAAGTTCAGGGTTTTAAATAGACTTAAAACTAAAATTTGCAGCATTTAAAAGGAGATTAAGCAAGAAGCATCAACTGTTCTTTATTCTGTTTGTGAACAGCTGGGATCACGTTGATGCAGCGCCACTGCCCTCTGCAGGATTTATCTGAGCAAACTTGTATTTGATTTACCTTGCTGGCTCTAAAACATGTTGCACGTTTTTTAAATTTATTTTATTCAGATAAGTAAAAATCTAAATTTACATTTTGGTTTTTTCCCAAACAAATACTAGAAAATTCTTCTAATGAACAAAAAAAAAATAACAGAAAAAAGGCAAATGGCAACTCAAAGGTATAGTATTATTATATATGCATGTGTATAGGATTTGTTAAGTCTTCAGTCTGTCCATTCCAGAAGAAGAAAATATATAAAGGCTGTCATAGGCCATGATTGTCATTTATTCACTTATACGTACGTTGTTTGGGCCACCCCGAATGATGAAATGTTGAGTTCCAAAGAACTCTAAAATAATCAACTTTCAAGTGAAGTTCACCCGTGATTTTCTCCAGAAAGTTCTTTTAAAAATCTCTCGCCATTGTGTTTGCATGGGGTTAAACTTTGAATCAGAACTTGGTTATGATTTTCTTGCTACTAATAATATTTGTAGCTGTCTGACATGCTTTTTGCATAGATCTTCTCTTGGGGGGATGCTGCACATGTTTAAAGGATTTCACATGTTGGATATCATAAATTATATTTATTGCACTAAATCTCATCCTCTTTATTTTACATGTATTTGAGTTGCTTAACTACAAATCTAAATCTTTATAAATGATTGTTGGGTGTGGTAGATCAAGTGTTTTTCTCTGTTATTAACTTGTAGAGCCTTTGTGCAGGGAAACAGAAACAATCACCAGCACAAAGCTGTAGGATTCCATTAATTTGGTTTAGAAGATTTAACCAAAGCCTGAAATCAAGTGAGGTCTTTGTAAATTTCCCAGTTGAGATCAACTTCATTAGTCGACGTGGATCTCTGGAGGAGCTGAATGAGGGCAGGGAGGATGAGTTTGGTACAAAGGTTCCTTGTCGTACTCATATTTTATGACATTCCCTTGTTTTCTTCTCATTTCCAGCGTCTCTCTTTTATCTGAATGCTTAATTTATTATTTTGAATTTGTTATTTAAGATCAGTTTCCTTCAACTTGACCTTTCAAACCACACTGTATAAGGGGGATGTTGATTGGTGCGTCGCCTCCCGACTCCTCCCCCGTCCACTTTACCGCAGTGCAGTGTGACCTGCCAGGACCCACAAGGTTAACGCCGCTTCAGGGTCTCAAAATCACCTGGCATGAAAAATTAACCAGGAGCCAAGGAACTGGGACCAATAACAAAAAAAGATTCACAGAAATAAAATATATAAGCTGAAACATTAATATAATTGATCAATTTGTGTTAAAATGTATACATTTGAATCAACACGCATACATTGCTGCAGTAAAGATACAAAGAAAAGGATAAATTCATATTTGAGACATGGACTTAAATTCAGCCTTTTCCTTTAAAGTACTTTATTTCAGAAAACACAATTAAATAGACATTTTACATTGATTTATGAGCTGCTTCATTTGTTTCTTCAAACATTAAAAACAATTCATTTTCTCTCATTCATGAGAACCATCCACTAAGAAAAAAAACTTCACAAACTACAAATCACTTTCTTATACTAAAACTGCAACCGTGTGCTGAACGTATTTAAATGGCTAAAGTGCTTAAAAGGTCCTAAAAGGTGGGTTATTTGTGCTAACATGTGATTTTTATTGTTATGAAAGAAAACGATCCTGCAAGTTTCATGAAGTTAAAATGACACGTATGTCCTCAAAGTCACACCAAAAGACAAAAAAACAGAGTTTTCTCATTTTGAAGAATGCATCAACTTGTTCTTCTTGTCTTTAAACACTATAAAAGTGTCACTGATGGAGATAACAACAGGAAACAGGATAGTTACTTATCCTTCCCAGCCTTCACAGCCCGTTTTGTAATTTCGTTGATGAAGTCTGATTTTTTAAAGCATTTCTGTTGAGAAAAATGAACATTTCTGTTAACAAGTGTTTTGAAAAATGTCCTCATTTGAATGTGATCTGAAAGTTTAGCGCCCACTAGTGGCCACACAGGTCCTGACCAGTAGGGATGGAGAGATTCAACGTTCTAAACCGGTGGTTCGTTCATGATGTGACCAGTAGTGTGCATAGAATACAACTGACGGTTAAATGTGTAATGTATCTTTCCTTGCGTGTCTCTCGTCGGTGAAAACCACGGTTACATCCATCACTTCATAGTTTATCTGCTATGGCCTTGTTTTTTCGAGGTGCATTGAAAACACCAGTATCTTTCAGGCATTTTATTATTACGGAAGCCAGATGGTGCGCAGCCGCAATTAGAAAAACCAAAGTAGAGGGAGCCAAGGCGACAGGTAGAGAACGAGACTAAAACAAATGCCTGCAGGAGCGCCTCTTCTGAGCAGCCGTATTGATGTGCACACTGGAAGCTTTAAGCAGCTGTATTACAAACAAGACTGCCCACATGAAAGCACATGAACTAGTGTATCAAATACTTATTTGCCCATTAGACAAGATTTTGACATTTTTGTTACTTTTATCAAATGCCAGTGAAATTCTCCCGTATCCAGATGCACCTCAGTGCTGCATAGTACGGCTTTAAGTAACACATACATATTCTATTATTCTAGGCTGCTGAAGTGAGGTCTGCAGTATGAGATAGTTATGGTGCTAAGCAATGAGCTCATCAGTCTTCTTTTGGGTGCGCTCGCTTTGTTAAGACTCCCACCGGTAAAAGTTTAGGATTTTCTTATCAATGGTGAGCATGCCAACTGAGTATATTAGTAAAAAAAGGAGGACACCTAAAAGATGACCATCACAAGCTCATTGGTCAGAATCATATCTGGCTTCTCAACTTCCCATCTGGCTTGAGAATGAAAGCAGAACAAGATCGGAGCATGAGAACATCGATTAATGCTCTCAAATTTATAAAATGCGCTCTTGATTAAAGGCAGGATATTTATCCTACACAGATACTGTTTTATGTGTGGGAAAACTCACAGCCTTGAAGTCCTCATGGAGCTCGTGATGATTCCACATTATGTGTAGCAGAAGACTTGCTTTCTTGGTCTCTTCAGTGATAGGAATGCTAAGAGATGGAAAGATGAAATTAGCTTTAGAGCTACAAACTTGCCCTCCAACATTAACGCCTCTTAGGGCAGCGGTTTAAAAGCAGTGATGGGGTTAGAGTCACCAACCTGTCTCCTAACTGGTTTATATACTGTACTTTTGGCAGGACGTCCTTTTCAAGGACAGCTCTGCTGTTCTCCGTACTATTCCGGCACAGATTAATGAGAATCTGACACAGAGACGCCCCCTCTTTTCTTTGTGCCAGTAAATTGTTTATTTCTGGCAACATCTCTTTCACTGGAGGTAAAACAAAACAAATATTTGATTTGTAAAAACTAAAATATCCCAAATAGTGCTGAAAATGTTGAAAGTGGGGTTACCAATGGTAGCCTGGAGCACTTGGTGTTGAGAGAGGTTTCTGATCAGAGAAATGGCGGCCTTCATCAAGTCCTCATCTTCCTTTTGCAAAAACTCCCCTATGACTTTCAGTTTATCTTTCTCCATATTTAAAGTGGCAGCAACAACTTTTGGCATCTGTCAGGCAACAGAAGAACGGCTGATGTGTTCGCTTCACTTGGGTTTTGAAACGTGGTAGCAACCAGGTTTCCTGATTCCAGACAACTTGCTCTAAAGTGTGACGTGAATGTTTCACACATTCACATAAACAGTATGGGAACTGAACATCAAAGAAAATAAGCTTTTAGCTGTGACTGTAATTTATATTATATAAAGAGCACTGATCCCATCATGAACTCCATTCTTACACACATAAACAAGAGCTGAGCTCTGTCCCTTCTCACCTCTCCGTTTCCAGCTGTGGCATTGTGCAAAGCCCCGATGGCAGCCAACTGCGTTGTGACTTTACTGCTGCGGACCAGCAGCGACAGGTACAACCGAATGGTGATGGAACTCCACAGATACTCTGAACCATGGGGGGGTTTACGCTCCTTCAGCACAGGAGACTCTTCCTCTGGATCCTGGAGGGGCAATCAAGAGCCTCAAAGTTCACGCTGGTGGGTTCAGTCAGCTCCAGGTTTAAGCTAACTAAGCTAAATAAGTTTTACATTCTCACAAACATGATATAACAACTTAACAGAAGCCAAGATGTACATGCACTTTAAAATTCTCTCACATTATCCTTTTTGTTTAATCACCTGGTTGCAGGAAAAATATTACTCTTTTAAACCCATTTCCTGTCTTTAGATAAGCAACCATGTAAATAGAAAATTGGAAAGTTTGTCATTGTTCAATTTAGAAAACAAACTAAAACCGGGTCCAACCGGGAGGAGACCCAAAGGAAGACCCAAAGGCTGGAGGGACTATGTCTCTCGGCTGGCCAGGGAATGTCTTGGGATTCCCCCGGAAGAGCTGGCCCAAATGGGGAGAGGGAAGTCTGGGCCTGCATCCTTAGGCTACTGCCCCCGCGACCCGACTCTGGATAAGCGGTAGAGAATGGATGGATGGATGGATGGAACTAAATAGAATAAAACTTTAACGATGCCATCAGATCTTCACATAGAGATGGAGTGAGTAACATGATCAGAGCTGGCAACATTCCAGCAGGACCTCACAAACCAGTAATGTAAAATTTCACTTCTACGTCTATTGTAATAAAACTGAACGTTCACCTTCAAAAGAGCTTCTTTAGACATGAGTCAGTGGAATTTTCCCCAAACATTCAAAAAGGGTGTTATTAAAGCAATTACGGCGTAACGTGAATTACCTTTGGGATCTTAGCAGAGCGACGTGGAAAACAGCCGACACGCGTCGGCTCGGGAGCCACATTTTTCTGAGATTCACTGCATCGTTGTGTATTCTTCCTTGGAAGCTCTGGTTCAAACTTGTACGTCAGGTTGTGCAGAATGTGCACAGAGATTCCTGTTGACTTCATAAAAAAGTAAAAGAGGTATCTAAAAATAATCCCATCAAGCTGGTTGAACCCAAATATGAAACAACCTACAAAGTATCCACATTTTTGCATTTTTAAAGTAACACTAAATAGTTTTTTTAACTGATTGTTGGGTTAGAAACTTGACCAGTTTCATATTTGGCACCACTCTGCAGCCCTCTGCTGGCCAGGTACTGTACTTAACAGTTTTGTGGAGTGGGTAAATGTTCTAGGGGGTGCTCTTATACCTGCATTATGGCTGTTAGCTATTTTCTGTGCAGTTAGCTTTTTCAGTTCACCAATTGTCAATAAAAAGCTCAAGAAGAAGAAAAAAGAAGTTTGCTTTTCTGTTGGCATCATGGTGGAGCCTGGAAGTAAAAGTAACAGAGGTGAAGAAAAGAGCTAAAACCGGAGTGAACATCGGCGCGGCCTACACTAGTTTGAGGAAGCTGAAAAAGGCTATGAAATCACGGGCTGATGGTGACCTGGCTTTGTTGCTACTGGACTTGTAAGCAATAATATTATTTGTCCAACGGTGTTGATCTTTTGATTCGTGGCTTATTTAGTAAAACTTGGCTTGTTAGCTTGTTGTTAGCGCTAGCTACAGCAGGTTGCTGCAGGGATGTTTACAGTAGCTGTAATTCCACTTTCAACCAGTAGGGTGGAGGAGCAGGAAACTCCTCAGTGTTACTTTAGAGACGAGAGGAATAAAACTCTTGCTTTAACCAAGTGAGTAGGGTTTTGTGCAACAATGTGCAAAAATATTCCCACTACCTCATCATCAGCATTATGGTCGTCCACGGTTTTTCTGATGTAGTAAACCAGAGAGTCAATGAGGTTCTCACACTCTCTTAGAACGTTCCTGGTGTTGTCCCCTGCAGAGCTCAGATTTCTACACAAACACACACAAAAAAGCCACATAGCTAATTATCAGATCCATATAAATAAAGCAAAGATTTACAAAACAATTACATGACTCACAATCAGCCCAAGATGTTCATAGATAAATCTGACAAGGTCAAAAATAACCTCTAAGTTCACTCCTGGATTCTCATATATCACTGTAAAAACACTTCTAGTTCCTCTAGTTAAGACACCTACTGTAGGCAGTTTAAAGCACTGGAGAAAGCTTCAGCATCAGCACTAAGCTCGTGTTTTGGATTATCGCCTTCAAAAATACCAGAGGTCGGCACCAGGACTGTTTTTGTGAGGACGGATGCAGTTTCTTTGGGGAATATCTCCTTTAAATCCTTATGAGCAGAGAGATTCCACAAAAGACCTAAAGGTGATAAGGACAAGAAAAAAACATTATTTTATTTCATCAAGACAGTAGGATTACTTTTTAGTTTCACGTTGAAGAAATAAATGAAAAGTTTTCATCGTCAATTAAAGCAGATAGATAGCAGCTCTTATGAAGCCACTTTATGGAATTTACAAATCATTTTAAGGTGTAGTGACATCTAGTGGCATAAACTGCAAATTGAAACAAACTAAAATGATTTGAGCTGACTTTTTTTTTTACTTCTTGCAAGAAAAAAGAAAATGTCTGTCTCAACATGATTTGGGGCCAACAAACATAATTTAAGTCACATCAAAATAAAACAGCACCCTTACAGTTATTTTACTGACATTAAAGGAAGTTAAAAAATAAAAGCAAATAAGGTCAGATAGGATGAAAGCAACAGTGATTGCCACCCAAACTGTAATTACAGGTGAAAAATAAAATATTTAACACAAAGGCAAATAAAAAAACTGACCAGTGAGATGGCGTTTTGTCTCCTTAGAATAGCTGCTCGTCAGTGCAGTTATGATGGCTTTAATGCCATTGTGCTCATTCACTTCCCACTTATTGTCATCATGCCGCAGGACGACGTTGCGCAGGGCTCCGGCAGCGGCACACTGCACGTTCTCACTTTCATTATCAAGAAGCAGCACAAGCTTTTCAATCCCACCCAGCCTCTTAATCTGAAAGCAAGAGAGGGTGATTCCCAGACGGAGTCACAAACTGGCAAATACTTGAGACTAAAATCACAAGTTTATTACAAAGAAATGCTAGCCTGGCAAGCCATCCTATACATGTAGCCTGGCAAGGCAGTTCCTGATAGCTACAATTAGTTGACTTACATTTAAACTGGAAATTTGCGCCCGAAGTAGCTGCTGCCGGCTCCTGATCACATCTGTTATAGAATGCCACGCTGTGTTCTGGGAAAATTTTGACCAAGAGAAGGCACCAAGGCACCTCTCATGTATCCTTGGTGAATTAGCTAAACGGCTAACAAACGGAGCACAGACGCCTTGCTAGCACATGAACATTGGAAACGATTGGAACACGCCTTGGCGGTTCCTGATGACGTATCTCCTAGGCAACCGGGGGGGGGGGGGGGGGGGGGGGACCAAGGCATCAAGGCAAAGTTCCTTACAACTGGAAAACACCCGTAGTCTAGCAATGAGCCATTGAACATGATGTACTCACTGCTATGATTGTCAGTCACGAGGCACTCCGCCATCAGTGTTGCGCCTGAACGATCGTTCGTAAACTCGTTCATAATTTTTCTGAAGGTGAACTGAACTCGGTCGAATTTTGTCTGATGAACATTAAAGTGAGCGCGCTCATTCTGGCGTTTGTGATCAGGCTTATGAATGGCGATCTCTCGCAGTTTGAGAGCTCCAGATCTCCATGGAGCTAAAGCCGAGGCTAAAAACTTCCTGCTAACCATAGATTTTATAAAGAGTCGATCCAGCAAATGCAGCCACTATAGGCAGTAGCGGTCGATGCGGTGTCCACTCTTTAATATCTGCTGTTAACAACAGATCTAATGGTGCATTTCATTTACCTCTGAAGAATATTAAACTACATGTAACACTGATTTTAGACGCACCCTTACAAGTTTGTCTTGTAAAATAAACATGTTTCCACCACAGCTAGTTGTTGTTATGAGTAGCTGTCATCTTGAACCTCAACCGGGGTGTTCCAGTTGATTTTTCCTACTTTGAAGATGGAATTTCCGAGGATCGAATACAAATGGAATGCACCTTAAATATGGGGCAAACATCAAATCTGGAAATACTAGTCACAGAGTTGCACCGGTAATTTTTTTTATTTATATTGCTTTTGTTTTGTCGTACAAAGAAGAAACAAATACATCCTTTTTCCAAAAAATAAAAAATACTTAAGTACCTCCATCTGCTCATGTCTCAAAGAAAAACCCAAGTCTAAATAGTCCAAAGTTGATGCCAAAGTAGTTTTAAAAGAGCGCCATTCCTGAGCTGACGCCCTCTTTGTAGTTTTTCTCTGTCGCAGCTCTAGCATTAAGCCAGCCTAACAAATGTAGAGTGCTGTGATTGGCAAGACATAAAACTGATCAGTAGACCTGCTGAGGCTACAATGGAGAGTGGCTCAACCAAACTGTTGAGCAAAATCTTTTGCTACGGTTGGTCTAGATTTCTAGGCTATAACAATGCACCAGTGGGACAATTTATGTCAGTTTTTATTCCACAGTTTTAACTTCCAACAAATTCTATTTGAAAAGCAATAAACAGATCAAACTTACTGTACTCTTGGCACTATTGTCACAGTAGCATTCATGTTGTATGTAGGAAGCTCCAGCAATCAGCTTTTCCTCGTTCTGATACAGGAGAGAGCGTACAGCCTCCTCCAGCGTCATCTTTGGAGGACCATTTCCCAAATTCCTACACGAGAAGTTACGATTTATTCATATTTTTCATGACGTGAAACAAAACAGTGCGAATTCAGCATCATCAACAAATATTTATAATGAACACAGATCTTACCTTTTTGTGACAGTCTCTTTCTGTATGTGTGGGAGTACTGCCTTCATCGACCTTTTTACCCCAGTGTTAACAGACAGTGGTGATGATGTTTTGTTCAGGGTCTTCTGGCTGTCCCCTCTGCCCTGACAAAACTGAGATTGCCTGTGGTTCAACTGCAAACCGTTTTGATGAACCCTTGTAGAAAAAAACGGTGGTCTTGTTTTTGGTCCGAGTGACACTTGCTTGAACGTCCCCGGTGAAGTTGCCAGTGATTGCGCCTGCATGCATCGAGTTGATTCACGGTAAGTGCTGCTCCGGGGTAGAGTTCTGAGTTGCGAGTAACTTTTCATCTGAGTTCCACTGCCATGTGAATAACCAGGTCTTGTAATGGTGTTTCTTGTGTTGTGATGCACAGGAGAATTAGTGCTAGACAATTCCATCCAGGATTTTGGAGACACTGCCATACTCGTGGAGGGTTTCAACTCTTTATTGGTTAAAGACAAGCTTCTATAGAGGGCTGCTTCATTTGCCTGTAAAGCAACAACATAATGAGAAGTTTCATCAGCTTATCTTTAAAACATCATGTTGAAATGGCATTTCATTTACTTTTGAAAGCTTCAATCTTTTCAGGAAACTTGCAGTCAAGGACTAATGTAAATCAACACAATGAAAAAATGTTAGATTAAAAATTCTTGCCCAATTTCAATTATTAAAAGGTAAACACAAAGATTTTTGTTCACAATTTTATTTGGTATTTTTGACTATTATACAAGCCCGCCCGCCCATCCATCCATCTTCCACTTATCTGGGGTCGGGTTGTGGGCCTAAGCACAAAGGCCCAGACTTCCCTCTTCCCAGTCACTTATGATGCCTCTTCCTTAGGAAAGTTAATGCATTCCCAGGCCAGCCAAGAAACATAGTTCCTCCAGGATGACCTGGGTCTTTCTTTCTCTCTCCTATCACCTCACTGTTGGACATGCCTGGAACAGCTCACCAGGGAGTCATCCAAACCAGATGCCCAGGCATCCTCAATTGGCTCGTCTTGATGTGGAGGAGCAGCTGATCTGAGCCCTTTCCAGATGACCAAGCTTCTCACCCCAACTCTAAGGGAAAGCTCAGTCATCCCACGGTGAAAACTCGTTTCAGCCACTTGTATCCACGATCTTTCGATCACTACCCAAAACCTGTGACCATAGATGAGGGTAGGAACATAGATCGTTTGGTAAATCAAGAGCTTCGCCTTCCAGCTCAGCTCTCTCTTCACCACGACAGACCGGTACAACACCCGCATCACTAGATGCAACATCAGTCCGCCTATCCATCTCGTGCTCCATTTTTCCCCTCATTCATTAACAAGACCCCAAGATACTTCTTCACTTTGGGCGATGGTGGCAGAGGAGTTAAGTGGTCGCCTTGCAATCGGAAGGTCGCAGGTTCGCGACCCACTCAGTCTGTCGATGTCGTTGTGTCCTTGGGCAAGACACTTAACCCGCCTTGCCTGCTGGTGGTGGTCGGAGGGACCGGTGGCGCCAGTGTACGGCAGGCCCCGCCTCTGTCAGTGCGCCCCAGGGCAGCTGTAGCTACAGTGTAGCTCATCCCCACCAGCGTGTGAGTGTGTATGTGAATGGGTGGATGACTGATTGTGTTGTGAAGCGCCTTGGGGGGTTGTAGAACCCTAAGAAGGCGCTATACAAATACAGGCCATTTACCATTTTTCACTTGGGGCAGGTTCTCATCCCCAACTCAGAGAACTCATTCTACTATTTTCCAACTCAAGGCCATGTCTAGGAATTGGAGGTGCTGATTTTCATTCCAGCAGTTTTACACTCAGCCACAAAATGCTCCAGCGATAGTTAGAGATCACGGTCTGATGAAACCACCAGGACCACATCATCTGCAAAAAGCAGAGACCTGATCATTGGGCCACCAAAACGGATCCCCTCAGCACCTTGGCTGTGCCTAGAAATCCTGTCCATAAAAGTCATGAACAGAATCTGTATTAAGGACAGCCTTGGCAGAATCCAACTCTCACCGAGCCCAACTTACTGACCAAGCTCTGACGCCGACTGTACAGAGATCTACCAGCCCGTTTCAAGGGACCTGGTGCCCCATACTCCCGGAGTACCCCCCACGGGTCTCCCCGAGTGACCAAGTCGAATATTTTCTCCAAGTCCGCAAACACATAGACTGGTTGGACAAACTCCCAATCACCCTCCAGGACCCTCAGCAGGGTCCTGGAGGGTGCATGGGAGTTCCATCAGGGTGCAATTAATCCAAATTATTCATTTTCAGACTTATTTGAAGCATCTGGATGTCATAAATTATCTATTGCTCAAAGTATATTTAAAAATAAGCTTAGAGCCTGTTATCAAAAAGCAAGAGGCATCTATTTGTTTAAATTCAAACAATATGTAAAGTGCACCTTGTCCGACTAAAACAGGTTCAACTGTAGCCTAAAGAAGTTTTAGCTGTAAAGGCAGAGCAAGAACCTTTAAGTGACAAACATAAAACTGAAATTCTGAATTTGTTTGCGTGTGCATGAAACATTTTTAACTGAGTTGTAAAATACCTTTGAGCGAGACAAAAATCCATCAGCAGCATCAACACCGTTGGCTGTAAATTGTATTGAATTGACTCCACCTGAAACAAATCCAATAAGTTCTGTGTTAGAAAAATGAACAATACCGATTTTTTCTGTCATGGCTCAACTGAGACAGAACAGTTGGAGCTCACAGCGCCGTAACCCGCTACTCAAATGCTTTGTTATTTTGCATGAAAACAAGCAAAGAACAAGACAAGAAGGGAAAATTGCAACACTAAAAAAGTCACACAGATGAAATTAATGTAACTCTAAGTCTTACATGTTATTGTAAACTTTGACAGTTTGTTCTATTTGTGTTTACATGTAGTCCAAAAGTACCAATTTAGTTAGATTTTAAAGGGGTATTCCACCCCAAAGTAAAGTTTTGTCTATTGCCATATTCCTCATAGTTAGATAAGTAGGAACAAAACAATTTGCAACCAGCCCATTCATTCTCCTGATCCAGCAGTACTCTTTTAGCTTTAGCTTAGCATAAAACAATGTAAGTGAATGGTAACAACTAGCCTTGTGTGTGGAAAAAGTCATTAAAATGAATCAATAGAGATCCTAAATCTGCTCGGTGACCTAAATAATCATATTGAGTGCAAGTGAAAACAACAAGTAACACAGAGGAGTCACAGACACCATGTTAGACCTGGGACTACATTATGACAAAGCACAGCTGCAGCTTCAGCCGAAAGGTGCAAGGAAGGACATGACGCAGCAGCTCCAAAGACACCTGCTTCCATTAACACAAATGCACGTTCTTAGCAAACTGCCATAAAACACACACACACACACACATGCACGCGTACACCTAATTAGCAGTGCAGCTCCATGAGATGATGAAGTTTTCTTTTTCACGTTCAGACTGTACTGTACAGCACTTTGGGGTCCCTGACTTAGAAAAGTGCTATAGAAATATGCAATATATATATATATATACATTAGGGATGCACAATATATCTGATTTATTTCAATACTGAGCTAATATTAACAAATGATATTGTGTATTTGAGTTTTATACTGGGATCTGACAGCTAGCCTGGGATGTTTTGAATTCTATTTTTATATGATGCATATTATCTTGATGCTTTCTGATGTTGTCTCGTTTATTTTTTACTTTACTAACCATAGGTTATCCAGCCTGTGCCTAGCAGCCTAGCAGGGGGCCAAACAATGGAAATCAGTCTTGGCTGTAACTGGACCCATTTACATTTGGTTAAATATTCATATTCGTAGGGTATGGTGCTCTCACCCTTTCTCTTCACCTTCTACACCTCAGACTTCACCTACAACACCAGCAGCTGTCAGAAGTTCTCAGATGACTCGGCTGTTGTTGGCTGTGTGTCTGAGGGGAATGATCTGGAGTACAGGTCAGTCATCCTGGACTTTGTGGACTGGTGTGAGTGTAACCACCTTCACTTGAACACCAGTAAAACAAAGGAAATGGGGATTGACTTCCAGAGAAACACTCCTCTCACTCACCAGTAAACATCCAGGGAGCAGACATTGAGGTGGTGGACATCTTTACGTACCTGGGTGTTCACCTCAACAATAAACTGAACTGGTCCCACAACACAGATGCTCTGTATAAGAAGGGCCAAAGCCGCCTCCACCTCCTGAGGAGGCTGAGGTCCTTCAGAGTTAAATCCCATCTGCTAAATTCTTTTTACATTCTGTTGTTGGCTCTGTTATTCATTCTGCTGTGGTCTGTTGGGGTGCAGGCAGCTCTGACTGAGACAGGAAGAGACTGAACAAGCTAGTTAAGAAAGTTAGCTCGGTTCTGGGCTGCCCAATGGATTCTGTTGAGGAGACGTGTGAAAGGAGGATGTTGGTGAAGCTGCGACCTCCATCTTGGAAAACCCCTCCCACCCACTGTGTTCCACTGTGTTGGCCTTGGACAGCTCCTTTAGTGGCAGACTGAGACATCCAAGATGTAAAACAGAATGCTGCCGTAGGTCATTCATTCCCACTGCAGTAAGAGTGTAGAACTCCACAGTTTAACTGTTACATGCTAACATCAGTGCTATATTCAGTATGTACATTAGTATGTCTGTGTCCCTTATGCTGCATATTTTTTGGAAACCCAATTTTCTATTTTTATTCATTGTTTTTAGTGGTTTGAAGGTTACATTAATAGCTTACAGTCTTTGTGTATTTACCTGTACTATTTTTCTTCTTCCTTGTCTCTAAGTGTAGGTGCTGCTGTAACAAGTGAATTTCCCCACTGTGGGACTAATAAAGTCTATTCTATTCCATTTGCACAAAGTCCCTCTTGAGCAAATAAATACATTAAAATGAAAATAAATGTATTATAAAGTTAAAAGAACACCTATCCTAGACATTAAAGAGCTGTGGTAGTGGCTTTTTGCTGCCCTCAGGCAGGTAAATGGTGAAACTGGGAACCTGTTGGACCAGGGAACTACTATGCATTCCATTCATAAAAATCACCAGCATTATAACCTGATTGAGGATCTGTGGGAAACTGATTCAGACATTAAGGGCTGGGACACTCATCCAGTTTATCAGCAAAAAAAACTTGACTTTGGTGCTACTCGCTCTTTAAGGGGCGGTTGCCAACTTGGCACCTTCTAAATGAAGTTCACAAAGATAAGCCTTTTGTTCTCCCGCCATTACTGTTTTATTCACAAATAAAAAAGTACATTGATAAAAAAAAGAGTAAATAATTGACTTAAAGCGTTTTCTGTTGGGTCTGCGCCACCGAGGAGGTTTTAAAAGTCAACGTTACCGTCTGCTGAGCTCTGCCTTTGCCTCTGTTTCTGTATGAGCTGGACCTGCTGCGAAACTCGGAGGCTCGGGTCGGCTGGCGTGTTCCTGCTGCTGGACGAAGGCTGCGGCCCGGTCGGCAGAGCCAGACTGGTGTCCAGTAGACGCGTCCAGTCCATCCTGGACCAGCGCAGACAGGTAAAGAAATAAAGTCGTTTTCCTCAATAAACTCCGTCACTGAAATAAAAATGCCAACTCTACTTTGTTATCCAGCACTCAGTGGGAGGGGTAACCGACGGTGAAGTGGGCGGGGCTAAAACAGTACCTGCGTTTCATACCTGTTGTAGGAACAAACCAGACATGTCAAACCTGCGGCCCGGGGGCCATTTGTGGCCCGGCTCGGAGCGATATTAGCGGCCTACACTAGAATAACTGTTGATGTTATAGCTTACGTAGATCAACACGTAACATTTTATTTTCATTTCTTCAATAAAAGCCTATCTATGTCTATTTTGGACCCATTTTGAGGAGGCTACAAAAAAGAGTCACCATAGGATAAATTTAATATTTTTTTATTTTAAAAAATAGCATTTTTGTGGCCCACTTGACGATTTTTGCCCTTGGCACCCCTGACCTACTAGATTGAATTTTTCGCTGTATTGCATTTATAAAAAAATAAAAATAAAAAAAACATGGCTGTTATTAACAACCAGTTCATGTTTTTTGCTAATAAATCAAAATGTTGTCGACTAAAATGACCATAAATAGCCTATATGAATAAAGATATAAATCAAATATGTATGACCATTAGAAGACATTTAGCTTGTAAAATGTTTTGTGGACACAAATGGATCTGTTTTGAGTTTGTTGAAATATATTTACTTACAAAATAACTTTAAACCCATACTTTAATTTTTTAAAAGGACTAAAAGAGTCCTTATAACTTTGAAAACATGTTGCTTCACTGGGCATTGAAGTAATAAACTAAAGCAAAACTTGTTCTCAAAACAATAAAATGAACTTTATGAAACACACCTCAGTATTTTTTAGGACAACCTGACACTGACCAATGAAAGACTTTAATAATTAACTTATTGCAGAGACAAAACAGTTGCAAAAGGACTAGGGCAGAGTTTATAGAGCCAGTGTTAGAATAATCAGAAGGAAGAGTCTTTCATTTTCCACTCTGTGTCACACTGTTGCCCTCTTGAGCTGTATGAGGAAGCCGCCACCAGATACAGGAGAGTATCTCATTCAAAGGATTTGAGCCACTGCTGGTTTTGCAGTGGCTGAGAATGCCCTTTTCTTTTCTCAAATGAAATTGTTCAAAACAAGAAAAACTCAGGAAATAATCTGTATTTATTGCAACCCCTCAAGCAATAAAGGCCACTTGTTATTATTAGTTGTTACATTAAAAGTTGAATATGGAACATTTTAATTAAAAAGCTATATTAAAAAAAAAATAATAATAGCTTAATGCATTTAAGGTGTGCAGTATGAAGGTTCAACATTTCCTTTAAAAGCTTTATTTTAATTAAAAAAATAATCAAATATTTATTTTGATGGGCACGACACTGGGTTTATGTTTACATCTACCAGCCGCGGGTTGCCAAATACAGTAAACAGTCCACTTGGCACAGCGAGGCTGGCACTGTGGAAAATGGCGGACTCGACAAGTCAAGAAGCTGCTTCTGAGCCCAGAAGACGTCGTTATCCTTCTCAGAAGCGGAGCGACCATAAAAGATCTAAAACCAGAGTGAGTTTAGGTCGTCACTGGGCATGGTGCTGGCTGCTCACTTCACGTATCGGCAGCAAACCTGGCATCCCGACGTCTGGAAACCGTGTTCTATTGTTGCAATTACAACCTCCACACACTAGATGTCACTTTCGTGTTCCATATTCCACTTTTACAGGTCAACTTTACTCATGTTTTTAATGCATTTGGGGGGAAAGGAGAAAGTAGTTTCAGAAGACAGGATTTAGAGTCTTATTTCCTGATATTTGGACATCTCACCTCTGATTGGCTAACAGCAATGCGACTCTACCACTGACTCTATTAACTTTGTAAAGTTGATGTTTTATCTTCACAAATAACACAAGCCTTAATTAGTTCTGCTGTGTGGTGGAGTTGCTAATGCTAACAGTTAGCTTCTACTAGCCAACATGTTCTCTGCTGTTTCCTGGACGCTAAACCAACAACAGGCTTCCCTGTTGCGAGCCAAGATGGGTGAGTCCATAAATGTTTAGTGACAGTGTGACGTAGATCTGTCAGGCTTGTCTAATCCTAGAGTTTCACCGTCTGTTTTCTATCAGAAGCTAATGCAGGAGATAGGGTTAAACATTTAAAGTTTCATCTGGTAATTCACCGGCACTGATTAGTTCAGGAGAGGTATTAAATATTTTTGACAAAAATCATTCCATGTTGACATTTTGCTTCATCCCGCCCAAGATTTGCTGTGAAGAAAAGCCCATTCAACAACTGTTATTGTTTGATGTTTCTCCTTTAATGCAATCGTTTTCATAAAAACAACCGTTCCAGTCCAAAGTCACCCTGACACAGAACTTTGTTTTGCATATCATGTCAAACTGTAATAAAAAAAATGTTCTTGATAAAATCAGAAGACCAGCTGGAAATCAACTCCAAACATTCAAATATGATCTCAGCAGGTGGAGCACAAGTGTTTCAGGCAGCAGCTGTGTAACATCTGGAGTAGTGGATTCAAGTTCAAATTGTAGTTTGTGTTTACCTGATGAGCAGATTTTGTAGTAGCGTCATCTGATTTAAAGTTTACCATCTTTTTTTTCTTTATATAAAATTTCTGACATTTACATAAAGATTTTTTCTGTCACCTGAACACAAATTTAGATATTTGGCACATAACATTTGAAATTCATCAACCTGTAATAAACATTTACACACATACAGACGCCAGTCAACCAAGGCTGAAATGATAGATAACTGGTGAATGAAATACTGGTGGAAAATAAGGATGGAGAGCAGAGCAGCAATGAGGAGAATAAAGGAAACCAGACAAAGATGACAAAACTAACCTCCCGTTATCGACGGCAGAAGTACTTTTGCTTGTCGGTGTTTTAAGAAAATGAAATAAAATTAACTCGATCTTTATGATTATATTTAAATCACAACAAAACAAATGCCCTTAATTGTGCATTTGCAGTTTAGCCTGGTTGGCACAAAAATAAAAATCTGAGAAACATTTGAACACACTTCCTAAAACATGTCAAGTTTAAGATCAACCATCAACCCTGTCTTCATTCTTAACAGATGTTTTAATCAGAGTCCAGTAAACGTGACATCTTATTCTGAAGAGCAGCTCGAGTTTTAGAGGGATTTTCAGAACCCTTCACATTAAAAGCCTGTGGCATCACCAAAATGTGGCGAAAACATCCAACGCTGTACACGCTTCCTCCTTTTCTGCCGCTTGTACGTCTTTTAAAAATATAGAAAATATTAAGAGAAAATGTACAAGTACGTTCGGGTTAAAAACACATTTTACAATGCTTCCCAAATGTATTTACAAATCTCTTTGTGGTTTACAAGTTGTCATTCAAGCTGTCGAAGCAAGGGAGAAGGCTTTTATTTTGAAGGGGTGGTTGCGTGAGCGAGAGGAAAACGTCTCTTAAATGCGATTCTTTTCAAATCTATTTACACTTTTCCAATTAGTTTACATTTATTTAGAGATGGCCAACGTTCAAACTCCATGATTCTCAGTTCATCCATCAAGGCTACAATATGATCACAAAATACAGTAATTGGTGGATTCATTTGTAATTTTTCAGTGTAAACCACATTTAACAAGGAAATGGTAATTTTTTAAAAACTGATCATAGATTTGTGAAGTTTGATTAAAAATCGCAGAATTTAGAAAATCAGAAAATCATTTTTATTCCAGATAAATTGTTTTATTCATCCTCTACGTTTGATTCTTTGGAAGCCTGCAGAATAACATCGACATGATTTAATACTTGAGAAGAGAAAGAGCTGATAAATAAAAAGGTCGCGTGCGAACATTTCTTAGATCGCTAACGTGGTGAAATTTAAACAGTAGTGCTGCATCAGAAGAGGTCACAAAACAGGACAATCGTATCCAGTTTACTGAGGTAGAAAGTACTCAAAACCTTTATTTAGGAGCAGATTTTAGGTTGTGTTAATTTAATCTAAAACTGTTTGTTTAGATTGCAGTGATTGAACGCAACTTGTTCATGTAGCTAATTTTTTGTAAAAAAAAAAAAAACCTGACTAAAAAAAAAGTTACACATTTAGATGTTTTCTGTTTAATAAATATTCAATATATTTACTGTTACCATCATGAGGAGACATTCTGCACACGGATGTGCCCTCTGGGGACCAGGTAGCAACACTGCTAAAAGGTAAAAACGACCATTGGTGAAATAAAACAGCCCAAATATAACATTCATACAAAGTTTCTGTAAGGCATTCCTTCACTGTGGGTCATTCACGTCAGCAGAGTCTGCAGCTTCCTCCTCCAAAACTGCATCCTGGTATTTCCCAGACGAAAAAAAAAAAGAAAAATAATCCAAGTTCCATGAATTAGCCATGTCCAGAGGTGTGGATTCCCCGCTCAAGTCTTTACCACAATTCTGTAAACAGCTTTGGTCTTTAGTCTTGCAGCTATGATTAGAAATTATAAATACAAGCGAGCCGCGGCTCGGAGAAGTCACTGGATTCATGCAAGAGACTGTACAGACTTTTGGTAAGCTGTCCAAAGCGGACAGGAAGAGGCAGTGCAGTCCTATCTGCAGGAGGAGCCCAGCACGCTGCCCGTCGACGGCGTGGTGGCGGTCATGCTGTAATGGGGGTAGTTGTCATTTGGAGGTGGGCTCGGGAGGATGGAGTTCCCGTTGGTGGGGGAGCAGCTGAGCTGGAGCCTCCGCAGGTATTCAGCGTGAACAGGTTTGTGGCTCTGCAGCACTTTGATGGCTTCTTCCACAGTGAACCACTCCCGCTTACGACCTGCAGGGGGAGACACAGGACAGGTATGAGCAACAGCGTCACATATTACCTCCTACATTTTACTTGCACCAGCAACATAATAAAAATATAATTCCCCAAAACACACAGCATGGTGTCAGATTCAAAGATTTTTACATTTTTAAGAAATGAAAGCACAGGTAGAGGATGCCCTTCAGTCAGGGAATCTTAACAAAATAAGAGCTTGGTTCTTGGCATCCACGTTACTGACAGTTGTAATAAACTGCAGCCAGGATCAGTGGCCCAGATTTACAGTTAGCTGTTGTCACTGCATGCCCGTATGCTCCCTGAGCAGCCTCCGCATAAATAAAGAAGATACAGTATATCTTACTCAGCAGGGTAAGTACAGAGACACACACACACACACACACCACAGCGGCTGTAAATAATCAAGAGAGCTGTACCTATGTTGACTGAGTCCTCCCAGGCCTCGAGCGTTTCCGTCACAGTCAACACGTACACGTACGTCCGGTGCTTCCGATCCTGGTTTTGCTTTAGGGAACAGAAAAACATTTGTATGAAAAATGCAGCAAAATCTGCTGATTCATTGATGCATTCAATTATTTTTTTTTATTCACAAAAGGTGCAAATGTGATGTTTTTAGCTAAATACTGTGTGAGTGTGTGAAAAAGCTCACCTCAAAAACACCAAGTAGGCGTCCCAGCTTGCCCTTGACACCGGCCTGCAGAAAATAAATGAAATTTTGTTTTTTTTACTAAAGCGACAGAACAAACACAAAGATTACAGCTCGTTGTGCTTGGAGTAGCCTCTCGACTAAACCTGACTGGTCATCAGAGGCGACAGCAGCAGGGAAACGGAGCTCAGATTTGATTTTACCGTTTCAGAACAATAGAAATCGTGTTAAATGAAAGTGCTTGAAAACAAACCGGACTCTGAGCTGAACTCCAACTCTGTCGGCATTCAGAATTCAAAAAGGGACTTTACATATTGCAGATTACATAATAAGAGCCAGATTAATCCTTTGGACTGGCTAGAAAGAACCTCGCTGACTCCTCAAGGGTAATTATGTCTCTTTCGTAACAGTTATTTTACTAATTCAGATGCACTTCACTGGGCTCGAATGACATCTGTCTGCTCTTGGCCCGCGAGTGTGAGACCGTCCAGAGATGTGCCCGGTGACAGAGGCCACGGAGGGTCTGCGAGTACGCAGGAATCCAGAGAAGAGCGAAGAATAGATTGCTTATGCACGTGGTTCTCAAACAGCAGGAGCCCTGGAATGCCACGAGGCCCTCAGAGCAACTGTAGCACCCTTAAAAGATGCAACACACTCCCAACCTTCATGTGCATTACGCCAGTTTGCGTTCAGCTCCTTTTAAGTGTAAAGCACAGTGCATACAACATTTTTTTAAAAGGTTACAAGTTTACTGACCTCCTCGAAGACCTCTCGCACTGCGGCACCACACGGCTCCTCCTCCGGCTCCATCCCTCCTCCGGGAACGATCCACTGATCCGGGTGCCGACTGCTGCTGACCAGCAGAACCTGCCAAACACAAACGAGTTCACACATCACAGATCAATCATTTCGTTTCACTTTGACAGCTTTATTTAAAAAGGCGGGGTTAATGTCATTATCAGTTTCAGAGAAATGTGTCACCATTTTCAAAGCTACGCGTAAACAACGCATGCAAACCCAGCGTGAGCTCAGCTAAAACGTGATCGGTGCGTTCCCCGCACAGATTTGAATTACACTACAGCTGCAATGTACACTGACGTGCGCAGATCAAATATGCCTGTGCATGTCGTTTCTTGGCAGTATCCATATTAGCGATCAAAAACAGACACGAGAGCACCTGCTGTGGACGTCGGCACATTTGGATGTCGCTACTCAATCATCGTTAACATGCAGGTCTGTGATGGGGTGGTGGTTGTAAACTACGAACGGATAACATGGACAAAAGCTATAAAACAGGGAAATGATAAGGACAGGTCGAGGCAGAGCCTCAGGAAGTGAGTGTGTGTTTTTATTTGAATGAGCCGGGGAATCATCCTATAATGTTCATACGTGTTGCTGAAGGAAACGTCTGTCGGGCAGCTTGAGCAACAGATTGTGACATCCACCTCTACCACGCAGCTGATCGGCAGTAATCTGCTACAGAAGTCAGGTTGTCACCTAATCCAAACGGAGCTTTAGCATAGCTTTCCTTACACTCTCTAATGGGATTGTGGCCGCGGTTACAGGAGGCCCTCCGACGAGGCTCCTCTGAGAGGTTGCATCAGGGCTAAAGGCCAAAGAGATTGCGAGCAGCGTCTGCTGCCGTCATCACGTGCCACACTAACCCACCTCAGGATCCTGCTCCAGAAGCAGGTTTCTGATGAGGGCAGAGGGGGGGTGCACGCTCAGAAAAAGAAGTGAAAAGGTTAAATCCAACTGCATGACAAATCAAAACCTTTTCTAATGCACAAGCAGCACTAACGCAGAACACGACGTCTTTCCAGGGGAGCGAGAACTGGACGAAATGTGCAAAGCCGAACTTTGTAACCTCTTTAGGTGAGCTCTCTAATGAGCAGCAAGGCTTAAAAGGGGAACTTGAACTTCTGTTCTTTCCAGGAAAAAAAGATGATAAAGATGACTTTTGCTTGAATCTGACGCCTCGTCTGCAGCAATGATTTTATCTGTCCGTCTTTTAAAAGTCCCCTGCTAGCAGGACTCTAAAACTTGCTTTCGTGGACATTTATGCCTGAATCGGCTTATTTACGTGGCTTCAAATTCAAATTGTTTCTGCTTTTGTTGAAAGGGATTTCTGAATCCTCCGGCCCTTACTGCCTAACAGCCTGTGTGCTGACCGGCAGCCAGCAGGGCTTAGACTGAGATCACTGGTGTGGATGCGTTCTGAGAAGCAGACGGAGTGGGATGTATACAAAACAAAAGCTGCACAACATCCAGGGGCAGTGAGGACAAAAGACATTTCTGCTCCATTTGCTCCATTTTATCTAGCTGCTGGTGCAAAAGAGACCCAGCAGGACGGCTCTCGCTCAGACATGTTTGGATACATTTAGAGATGTTTTTAAATTAATAAGAAGCTCCGTGCATCGTTGACGTGGTGCACTTTTATTTCACATTTTAATAAAACGATTTTGTAGAGCTGTTAATGCAGTAAACACTTCCCAGGCAGCCATTTAAAGCTGACACAAAAACAAAATAACTCACATCATGGTGAGAGTTATGTCAGCAGTCAGCTGATGGCCAAGATCAAAACACAAAAAGCCCACTTGGATTCAGAAAGAGGGTCAAGATGAAGGAGAACCCCCAGAGGAAGAACTGTGGAGTTTAACAGCGACATTTCGCTGGCAAACACAACACCGCATCACGGAAAATGTAAAAGAAATGTCAAAAATCTAGCCGACGATGCCACAAAACTACTGACTATAGGTGTGTCACGGCCTGAGACCGAGACAATGAATATTCTGGAGGATGTAAACACGTTCTTCTACTTTCCCCTTAAGGAGGAACACCTTTAGCTGCCAAGAAAAAAGAAGAAGCTGCAAATAGCAGGAGGGGCCGGGCCGGGCACCGGGAGGAGAGAATGATGGGAAGTCCACACGAGCAGAGGCAAAAATCAATGGTGCTAAGAGAGAAATACAGTCCCTGAACAACAACACAGCACATAAGAGCTGTAAAAGTGAACACACACACACACACACACACACACACACACACACACACTTCATGAAACGTAAGAGGACATAGAAATCATGAGGAGTTGCTGCTCTGTATTTCTGATGAACGGAGTTTGAAGTGAGATGGGGAAATCCCTAAACTTTCTTTTGAGACAATTACAGACATATGATGCTCTCGGTTTACCAGAGTATAAAATACCCTGCCTGTAGGTTCATAATGAACAAATCTTTAGAAAAAAATGGCTTATTGCAATTGTTTTTCCTCAATGAAAACCCTGAAGAAAAATACTCAGCAGCTTAAGAGTTCCTTTGTTTAAACCTGGAAACGAGCCCAAATCAAATAAAATCAGCAAAAACGGCCAAACCGAACAACTGTGAATAATCTCAGATGAACCTAAACAGACCGATCTACCACTTATCCAACTATACCATCACCATTAACGGCGCTTACACACCATCATCGGCTCTGCCTGGCCTAGATAGGGTAATTAGTGTTCACATCCGGGTAGCCCAGGAATTTACTGCGCTCAACCGGACGCATTTTCAGTCCTCTTCCCAAAGCAGTCTGCCTCGGGCCGAAACTGGTCCAACACACCCACTGCCGAGTCGACTGATTGGCCGGCTCAAATTTACGCCTAACTTTAGGGGGAGCCTCCGATTGGTGGACAGAATCAGCCAGCAGGGGCTTCCCGAATGTGCGCTTCATTATCGCTCATGACATCACTGATATCTTTGCACCAATTTTTCGCCCCCGATTTTGGAGACCGCCCATGTGCTCAAGTACGTCCGCATCCCTAAGGCAGTGTGAAACCAACGCAGCCAGGCTGGGGCCGGCGGGGCGAAGCTGATGCTAGTGCCATAAGAGTCTGGTTGTTTGGTGGAGCACCCCTACTTGCAAACTAGAAACAACTTAGATAAAAACAATTTTAGCTCAAGATCCAGTTTTCACTTTCTACAATCCCCTTTCTAAAACCTCCCTCCATAAAAGCAACACTCTGGTGAAAAACCCAAACAACGAGCTAAACTGCACCCAGGGGACAATGCTCTCTGGATTTTGTCACTTCCCACAACCCATGTTATGTCCCACGAAGACGTGCAATCGATTGTTCATATAAAAATAATGAAGATAGCAGCTTTGAAGCCATAAATGCACCATGGTTTAGTTTCGGTCATTATGGGCCATGGACTATGTGCCTATAAGATTTAGTTTCTTTGTTTTTTTGTCATGTATAATAATTAAACAGGCTCTGACATGTAGGATCCTTGCAATTACCTTATCTCTAAACTCAGGTGTCCTGCTCAGCTATCAGTGCTGTTCTGTATTGTCAGCTTTCCCCTGTTGGTTTGCTCAGTTGCTGTCAAGAGTATCATGCCCCGAGAGCTCCACTTTCTCCTTTTCTTCTCCAAAACAAAACAGCTTGGCACATACACCCCTCCAATATAACAGCTGGGTGTCCTGTGTCAGAGAAGAACTGGTGGTGTGTGTGTGGCCGTGTGTTTAAGGAAAGCAGGTATCACATATCAAGCTCAGTTACAATCAAAGTACAGCATTGGTTCTCTTGCATCAGGCATTATCATCCGTGGAGCTGCATGAGTAGACACGCCTGTCTGAGCCTGAAATTCCTGGGGGTGGTGGTCACACATGTTTAGAGAATATTATGACAATTCTCCGAAGGTTCTTTCAGGTAAATACTAGTCAGGTAAAAGTCGGGGAATAAATAAAGGGTTGTAGTTCTAAGAATTATTAGGCAATGCACACGAACAAACAACAATGGGCAGTGTTGCAATCCTGTCACTGGTTTATGCCTGAAACTCAAACCTAATAACAGCTTAACACATGTTTTTGATCAGACGTGTGGAGTGTAAACACGTACGTTTTCAGAGAAGTGTGTTAAATAGCTAAACACTAAAAAGGTCCAGGCGGTGGTTTTCTAGAGACCTTTAACTGTAATCCATGTAACACTTTGTTTATGCCATGCAGAGAGAATGCTAAGTTTAGACAGGCAACATGCAGGAGATGGCCCTGACCTATGGACACAAATATGGTTCACATGATGAGTTTAAACCAGTGGATTTAAAGAAACAAAACATGCATCTAAAGCCTCAGATTATTTATAAATATATAAAAGATGTATCTATTGAATCTTTTATTTTTCTGATATAGTTTCCAGTATCCATTAGAATAATCATTGTACTAAGTTTATTTTATCTTGCAGTTAATTTGCAATTACTTTGATGTATTTATCTGTATACTGTTTAGGCTAGCGTATTAGTTGGTTTATTTGTTAAAAATATTTCAAAACTTCCTAATTTTAACCAACTCTAAGTATCATAATACAATATTTATGTTTGGAATATTATTGTGTCCAAAGAAAAATCTGCTAGTTCTGAATAAACCACTTGCTTTCTGTTACATTTCAGATGAAATCACCTTATTTTGAAAGGTGGGTAAAATGATCAGACTTCCTGAAGCTAGTATAGAATGCGATATTATTGTTAATCTATTAATTATTATTGTTAAATATGTGACTTTACTAAAAATTACCAGAGCGATGGAGGTGTTCTTTTTTCGCCACAACACCCACTAGGATGCAGCTGCTTTCTTGAGTGAACGTCATGGATGCTAACTATCGACATTACAAAATAAGGTGGTGCTCAATAAATACATTCGGAAATATTTTATGGCTTTTATTTGTTTCCTTTAACTCAACACAAGTCCACGTTGAACTTGCTAGGCAAATAGACGTGCAACACAGCGCCTCGCCCTCTCTGTCCGCTACTGCGCGCAGGCAAGCTAGGAAGCCTGGAACAGGATGTCAAATCGACACGCTTTCAAAGTAAAAGCATCACCGCGCTATTAAACGTGTTTTTGGGATAAAACGTCGATTGGGTGTTTTATTCTGAAGGTCGAGTCGGTATGTTACATGTTGTTATGTGACGCATTCTTGACAACAGCGCCTTTTCTCTTTTCTCTACCAAACTAGCCTAAACTGGATAGCACACGTCGCATCAGCACACATCCACAGACAGAAAACAGCGACTTCGGGAGAAAAATAAACAGAATGTGGCTAAAATTAAGAAGACGTACGCTCAAATCAAAGCTGACCACGAGAAAATGTCTGTTTTAGTCATAACCGCCTCCCGAGATCTCCGAATGACAGATCGAAAGAAAAAGTCCAGGCCAAAGTCACAACACAACCGCTGCACATCAGAGTTAAACACCGCGTTTTACTGCGGAGGGTCTCCTTACCTCTTCTTCACGTTCGTTCTTGAAGCACAGACATGCTGCTCTTTTCTTAAAACCCTCTCCGTCATATGTTCTGGTTTGGTTCGGTTTTAGCTTCATCATGGGTTTAATGTATTCACCCTCCTTAAAGACAGAGCCGGAAAAACAGTTTCTTTAAAACGAAGCTCGTTAAATATGTCCAACCAGTTAACAGCAGGGCCGCCGCATCGTTGCTAGTCTCTGCATCAAAGGTCCGGGATGATCAGTCATCAGCGGCAGAGGAGCTGGACAGAAACCCGTCGGACGACTCGGGACTTTCCGTCAGGAACACACACAGGAATCCCGAGTAGATGCTACCAGTGATCTCCAGTCGGTGGTAAATGAGTGCGGTCGCTCAGGGAGGGAATCTTGTGAAGACCTCACAGCTCTCTGGATCTATTTGCGCATGGTCGCTGACTCAGTGAACGCGCAGCGCCGAGTTTTACCTCTGCGATCCCATTGGCTGAGAATGTCTGGGTGGGCGGGGCCTCGCGTGTGCTCAAAACAATGATGATGAACATATTCCAGCAGTGCAGCAGGAGTAGTTCACATGATGACCTGTGCTTCACAGGTTGTGCAGTCCTTAGAAAAAAACAGACTGGTCTAAATATTTGAAGGACTTGTTTTTGTTCTTTATTTGAAGTTGATCAGGTTCAACAAAGGTGCAGTTTAGCTCTTGCTGCTCTGATATTTTCTGGGAATTTTATGAAGCTGCTTCACAGCCTTTGTGCACACTAAATGAGTCACAAAATGCATTTTTCTTATCCAACGTTGTCAAATAATTGTATTGTAATAAGCCTACATGCTATTTACTAGGGATGTAAAAAAATATCAATACTCTGGAATATAGCAATGTTTTGTGTTATGCCTCAGTTTTCCTATTCATTTCAATTTAATCTGCAAATATCATCTAGTTTTTAGTATCAAAATATATCTTATTATAACCTCCCCTGTACTGTAATATATATCCTATCACCATACACCCCGCCACTATTTACCACAAACCCTCTCAAAGTTACTCTAAATGCACAGAGTAATCTCACTGTCTTCCAACCACAATGTTAGCATGTAGCATAGCTTGTTAAACAGAAATATGCAACATTTACACAATTGTGATGCTTTTACAATGCACGAGAGAATCTGTTAGTATTGTTAGAAAAACATCCTACATCACTTTGTTAGGTTTTACAGTTGGGTACAACAACATCATACAATAAAAAACCAGAAAGATCATTTTAATTTCAAATTCACAATCGTGTGTGTAGCACAGGAATAATAGCTGGTTTCTAATGATTTTGTTGTCAAGATTCTGATTTTGGCCATGACTCGCTGGGGTAATCGTTGTAATTAGTAATACAAGCGCTCCACTTTGGACACACTGTTCACTCCTGTGTGCTAAAAACTCTGGAAGTCTCCAGAACATCAAAGATCACTGAATGAGACCGATCAAAGTAAGCTTCAAACTGACACAATTCACATGTATTTGTTCAATCAAGTGAATATTTGTCTCATCTGAAGGTATTTGTTGATCCATAGTCACGCTGAGACTTTAGGTCTCATGACTCACTAAACTTTCCTGACAGAGATCTTCACATCTACTGAAAATCATTGGGAGTTGTTTGGAGATGACAGCACTCACTGATGTGTTCACTCGTGTCATGGGACTAACACTCAGCCTAACCACTTGTTTTTGGATCCTGGATAAACTGTGGAGATAAAAAAGATGTCATCACACTGATTTAAATGGAAATCAAACAGCTGCTTTGTCTTATTTTGGCTCACTGTTTATTAGTTAGACACTGACGCGGCGACTAAAACAGGACGACAGCTCATGTTTTCATCTGATGTGAGGGGACAAATTTAGATTTTTTTATGCATGGAGCAAAACAAGAATGATGTAAATAAATTAACCTACTGAACTCAATTTTGCTTGCAAATATGAAAACAGATGCTCTAATCCCAACAGCTCCGGTCACTTGAGAGGGAAATGAAGCTGTCATCATGCACTTAAAGTGGTAATCATCAGCCCTGCGTTGCAAAGGAGAGCAAATCACAGATCTTCTTTTAGCTGAGGCATGAGGGGACAGGAGGACTCCGGTTTCGTCAGGCTGCCCGTGAGACAGATGGAGGGACGAAGGAGCCTGGGCTGAAGCTCTGCCTGTCGTTGTCCTCTCATTATCACCGGCATCAAATAACATCTGCTTTCTGCGGGCAGAAAGAACTCAACCGTCACACAGAATATAAACATCAAAACTCCTGCTGCACATTTAAAACAATGTAAGCAGATGCTGAGAGTCTCGTGCGTTGAGTCTAATCCCCGTGATCCACTCAGAGGCTGCAGCCAACTGTGATTATAAAATCCTGATCTGATTAGCTTAAGGCTCTTCTTTTGACCTCGGTGCAAAGCTCTCAGATATTAGCCACATGTGGGAATCTCCGCTTCCTAGTCAGGAAACATCAGTCACTGAAGATTCAAAATAAGGATTTGAAAGTCCTACATTTATCCATGATTTCACATTTAAAAGCAAAAACGAAGCAGTTCTCAAATCCCAAGGATGAGGCGAATGTTCTCATGGGATGAAACTTATCCAGTGATGAAGTGAGCTACCAACCAACGCTGAGGCTGCAGAGATGGATGTGAGCTGCTATCAGCTGTTGAATGTTGGGCTTTTGTCACCTCTTCATATGACTCTGAGAGCTCCGCAAAGATTTCCAACTACGATGCAACTAACTGGGATCATCTTATGCTAACTTCAGCTTAAGATTTTAGGTCATGTTTATATTGACATCCCCAAACAGGCTGCAGGTGATCAGGAGGAAAATTGTGGCCAATGCAAAACTTTTCCTAAAATATGGTTTCAGATGGATTGTAAATGGTAAATGGCCGGTATTTGATAAAGCACCTTCAATTCAATCACAAGAGTCGTCTCAAGGCACTTCACAAAGTAAACATTCCAATTGAACCTACTTATCAGTGCATTGAGTTCAGTTCATCATGCACGTCTGCTTATCAACACATCACTCCAGTTCTCTCATCACTTCATTGGCTCCCTGTTAAATTTAGGATTGAATTCAAGATGATAATGTTTACATTTAAAGGTATTCACGGTCTCGCCCCTTCTTACATCTGTGACAGTCTCTGATATCAAAAACATGGCAGAGAAACAAGATCCTCCAGTCAATTTTATTTACATGTTCCAAGGTCTAAATACAGACAGTGGGGTGATGGTTCATTCTCTGTGGCAGCTCCAAAGCTGTGGAGCAAACTACCACTTGACCTGCATTATGAAAATTAGTTTCCTATGTAAGAAAACCCAGCAGGTTGCATCGAGTCACTGATTTGTGTCGATGACTTTACAGCAATCGCCATACGAAGCAAGCATGTCGCGACAGTGGGGAGGAAAACTCCCCTTTGACAGGGAGAAACCTCCAACAGAACCTGGATCAGTTTGAGCAGCCATCTGCTGCGACTCACTGGGGGTTTGAGAACACAGAGCAAATATACTGTACACACACATACACATGCATGCACACACACTTTTACCAAGTAGTGTTTCTATGGCTGCATGCTTCTAAGGTTCTACGATCCCCAAGGTGCTTTACAACACAACCATTCATTCACCCATGCACACACATTCACACGCTGGTGGTGATGAGCTACAGTGTAGCCACAGCTGCTCGGGCTGCACTGACCTAGGCGAGGCTGCCGAGCACAGGCACCACCAGTCCCTCCGACCGCCACCAGCAGGCAAGGTGAGTTAAGTGTCTTGCCCAAGGACGCAACAACAGCAACAAATGGGGCTCGAACCTGCAACCCTCCGGCTACGGGTCGGCACTTGACTCTTCTGCCACCTTCGCCCCATTTTATAACCCAGATTGTAACTAATAAATAAGAACAATACGAGTTGTCTTTTTTATTTACAGTATACAGATCACATTAGCATGTTTCCTACAGGATTTACTCTGGGAGGAGGAGGAGGAGGAGGATGTGTTTATGAAGGCTGAAGGACACAAGGGCTACTTGTTAAAGCCTGTTATTATGATAGCTGGGATGATGTCGACTCAATGAGGTTCTCAAACAGCCAAAATGACAGGTAGGATGGATTTATGGGGATGTATATAAAACATAAAGTAGTGCATTGGTAAGTGTTTTTGGTGCTCTAAAATATAAATTAAAGCTTTAAGTAAAAAGTGGTTAACGTCACTGGAAACTGAGTGATGCCTTTGTCTCCTTGAGGTAGAACAAACACTATAATCATGGGAAGATTAGGCTTTAAGGAGCATAAACAAAGCCAGACAGTGAGTTCCCATGTGGGAAAGTTGTCTGAGACAAAACCCCACAGCAACAATGACACAGCGGCTGAAACCATGTTGATGATGACACCCAAACAGGTGGGTTCTAATGCAGGATTTAAAACAAAGGGCTGACGTCTCAGAGGGGACTAGCAGGGGCGTGTACAGAAGGGAGCACGTAGGAGCACGAGCCCCCCTCTGGAGACGCCTCTGGAGACCAGACTGAATCAGCAGGAGGGTTTTAGGAATTTTCCTGAGTGTTTTTGTTTTGTTTCCAGGAGATAAATTAAGATAAATGAGGCCAAGAGGTGGTAAATAACATCAAAAGACATTATTGAAAAAACTATGTTTGAGTCTAAATCAAAGAAGGGCGAATTTAAAGAAATCTGGAAGACATGAAACTCTATTAGATGCATCTAATCCCTCTAATCAGTCTGGCTCTTTTTGATTTATTAGTTGTGTTTATTAGTTTTATAAATTGAATCTTACTTAAAAAGTAATGTTCTGATTTTCTGTGGATTCAATAATAAAGAAAATTTCAAACAAAATATAAAAAATACAAACAAGAAGAAAATAGAAATTTAAAAATAAACATTGTTTGTGATGGTTGTTCTGCGTGTGATGTTTTGTGTTTTCCATAACCTGCTCGGTCGAAATGAGGTTTTGTTTCCGATTCTTTCTTCGGAGAAAAATACTTTTAGCAAAACAAAGTAACCTGAAAAAAAATTAAATTAAAGAAATAATTATAACATCTCACAAGTAATTTGTCTTCATTTTAGTTATAAAATATTTTAGAAAAACCCAAAATAACCCAACTTTTAAAAATCGTTTTATTAATCACTTTTAACTTTTTGTGGGATTTTGAAATTAGATTTTTTTATATATTTATTCTCCACAATTTTTTGATTCAAATTTTGAAATTATTTTCCCATTTTCTTGTCAGTATTTTATTTGATCTATTTACATAGCTTAACAAACAGATTTTTACACTGAAACAAAACCAGAAATTTCCATCATAGAACATAAACGTTTTTTTTTTAACAATCTGATTATAAACTTGAATGGTTCAGGAAGTCTACAAAGGCCTTTTGGGAGTGAACGAGTTAATAAGAGAATGTGTTTAGTGTAAAGAAAGTTCCTCGTGTGCTCTAGTGACACAGAAGCTGGACGAATCTTTTAATAAGTCATGATGGGGCAACAAACCATTAGCTAAAATAGCCCTCGGTAATGAATGAGATGACTGTTTTGCCCTCTCTGCTGCTAAACGAGAAAAAAACTCTCCTAAACCTGCTCAAATATTAACATCTGCTTTATTTCCTGTTTCATTAATGTGGGAAAATATATCAGATTATCTCAGTCTGTCTGCAGATGTCACTCAGCAAAGAAATCTATTGAAACACAACAAAAAAGGCTTTTTTATTTAGTAACGAGTATAAACAGTTTTACATATCCATTAGTTATATATTTGTATATCCAGTGGTGCCCCCAGAAAAGTTTCATAGGGGCCTGAGAAAATTTTGGGGTGGCACACCAAATTGTTCCTCATGGTAACTCTGGGAAATTTTTAGCCGGTGATGATGTAATAAATGCTCCTTTATTCATTTTCATTTAAAAAAAAAATGCATTCAACACATATCAAATTTGAGAAACACAAACATTTTCGAAAAAAACATTTGAATTAGTTTTTTTTCTGAATTAATTATTTGATATGTTGTTTCAACATTTATTTTAGAATAGCTTAGTTCATCTGTTGTTTCTTCACTAAAACATCCACAAAACTGGTGATTGAAACTTGAAAATGTTGAGCAGCAGCGACATAAAACATTTTTAAAATTCTGATTATTTATTCATTAAATGTATAATTTTATAGGGTTTTACATGTCTTCATTAAATAAGATACATTTATGGTTTGTTTGAACATTAATCTGACTTATTAAAGAACATTGGTCTTCCCTGGAGTGGCCAGTGGGGTGGCCATGTCCACCTCTGGCCACCCCTTGGGGGCACCACTGTGTATATCTATTTCCATATCTATGCAGCAGGAGCTCCATTTCTCTGGCCACATTAGCTTCACCCCTACACTTCTGATGGTTTTCCTCTCACCAAACGCCTGTTTCAGGTTTTTCCACAACATTTCCATCGTCTTGAGCTCAGGGTTTGATTAGACTTAAAAAAAACATTCAAATGAGTCAGTTTGAATTATTTTAAGTCCAGTGGAACCCACTCAAAAGTCAAAAGGTTAAAATTGAGAATCTTTTTCTCAAGATTTACTTCATAAAAAAACATCCTGACACTTTGTCTTAGAGTGAATCGCTGGTAAAATTAATCAATAATAAAAGTTGTGAAAAGCAGCAAATTCAGTGCAAATCATGAAACTACCACCACCGTGTTTCACTCACTGGATTGTTCTTTTATTCTTTTACAAAATACGTTATCTGATCGGTTTGGGGAGTAATAAAAGCTTTGATGTTCCTGCGTTGGTTTCCGTAATAAAGTCCTGACTCTTTAGAGGATATACATGAGTATTTCATTCTTTTCTGTTTATGTTAGGTTTATGTTTTGTGTGGCTGTAAAGCAATAAATTATTCAGCAATTGAGTTTTTACTCCAAGCTCAGACAGATAATGAGTCATGATGATAACATTTTCTCCTTATCTCTAACGGATGAGTCTTTGAGCAGCATTAAAACTTCATCCGTCTGAGATAAAAACGCTTTTTCAGCTGAAACTTTGGAGAAGGACATTCAAAGAACTGTTTCTGACGGTTGCAGCGCGTAAATGCATTAGGGCATGACATCAAGACGTTTCAGACTGCAGCAGAAAATTCTCCCAGCATAGATGTTTTCTAAACGACTCGGGCCTTTTCCTCATCCCTTCCCTGAGGTGTGGTGCTGTTTTATGAATGAGCTGTTACGCAAGAAACAGTGACCTGAATACAGAAGAAAGGGAGGGAGGGCGGAGTGGAAGTGCTGCTGAATCCCTGCAACTAAAGTTACATTTTCAGGTTTTTTTCCATTGGCACGTCACAAATGTTGTTTTTGTTTCTTAACATTTAGGATTTAGGCAGCGTAATTATCCTAAAACAGGAGATCACCTGATGTTTATCTGGTCAAGACAAAATCACCACAATGACTCCATAATGACCAGAAGTGACTGCATGGTTCTTTTTAGACCTCTGACAGAAGGTGTGGCGATCCGCGAAGCTAAGTTTAGAAACACGGTGACATCTATAATAACCCGAAAGGACAAAGCTGGGACTTCCTGTGAAGTTTTCAAGGTGAGTTTGGCTCAATTCGCATCAAAACACACACCCCCCACCCCCACCCCCCTCTCTGGGGTTGACTGATAATAGAGTAATTAAGTGAAAATCTGAGAAAAAAGTTAAAAGAGTTAAAGTAATTATTTAATTACTATTTTTAAATAATTTTTTCAGCCAGTATGTGCTAAAATGACCCTTTACAGGGTTAATGAAATGTCACTCAGACCTCCACCGCCCTCTGTGGGCAGAATACCACACTTGCAACTTCAGAGTGCCGGTCTGGTCCCTGTTGGACTTATAGCCCTCCCACACTAGGGCCGGCTCCACTCAGCACAGCCCGCACCAGCCTGATTACCAGCCAGGTTGATTACACACATCCTTCCACACATCCTTAGGAATGCGGACATGAATGAGCACATGGGCGGTCTCCAAAATTGAAGATATGAGCGATGTCATGAGTGCATCTTCGAGCATGTAGGCGCGGCAAAAGAGTGCAGAGAAGTCTGCGGTGTCTCCCTTAAATTAAACAAAGGTGGCCATGAGCAGTGTTGCTTTTGGAGACTCTGACTCTGATATTGCATTCTGCTTTGCTGTGTCTGTCCTCACAGCAGAGAGAGACAGAAAAAAGGCTTCAGTCAGATGCTTGTTAACGCCACAGTATCCACAATGATAATGAATCACGAATGCGGGAAGACCCCACTCTCTGACTCTATCCGCCAATCGGAGGCTCCCCCTAGTCGTGATTTTGAGCCGGCCAATCAGTCAGCAGTGGGTGTGTAAGAGCAGTTCAGCCTGAAGCAGACCACCTTGGGAAGAGGGCTGAAAAAACGACCGGTTGTGCGCGGAATAAATCCAGGTTATGTGGATGTGTACACTCCCTACCCTATCTAGGCGGAGTGGAGCCGATGCTAGTGTGGAAGCCCTATTAGTAAGGTGAAGCAGACATGCCTGGTGCTGCAGTCTGCTTCCAGCATGTTTCCTGCATGTTTTAGATCATGAACACAGCTGATTTGTTTGATTTAGTGATGAACCGCTCCTGTAGACACTAATGAAGGCTGAGGAGACATTTCAGCAGTTAGATTAAGCACAGCGAGGAGATAAGTTTCACTTTTGGTTTCACTAACGAACACTAGGGGGTGCTAAAAGCAAGCCGAAACTGCATAGTATCCCTTTAAGACCCTATGTGTTCACTTCCACTGAGTTCAGTTTTTTAAACTGTCTTTGACCCGTTGCTTCTTATCTCTGTCTGATGTTTATGTGGATTCTGGGCTGCATGATCTCCTTATGTAATGTCTGCAACACGATGCACGCAGTCACTTCTGCTGACAAATCCTCACTTTAACTTATCAAATCTCAGAGCTTGTTGAATTTGTCAAATTAGTTCTTATTCAAACACATTTACTGCCAGTAGTGATTTAATTTGAAGATGTCTGCCTTTAAACGTGGACATTTGTTCTTTTTCATGAATAAAATAGTTTTTTTATATGTGATGATGTTTCTTTGCGTTGATTTCTGCAGGATTTTGAACAAACATTCATAGCAAAAACATCTGTGTTCACACTCAACTTGCCACCTAGTGTAATTATTTAATTAAAATACACTCATTTTGATTTAAGGCAGATATCAGAAAGACTCCAAATTTATCATTTTTATTAATGCATTCAGGAGGGAATTTGGGTCAGAGTTTAATACTTTTCCATTGTTTTCCTCTGAAGAAAACAAAATAATTATTTAGTTACATCTATTTTTAAAGTTTTTTTTTAAAGTATCTTTCATCAAATGCATTTTACAGTTTTTCTCAATTGCTAAAACACTAAACCCTGTTGTCTGAACCAAATGCTCAGTTGCCTGAACCCACTGATTGAATCAATCACTCTTTTGGCAAAACCATAAGCACGTTTCACCTGTTTAGACACCACTTGCCAGCACATTTTCATTGTGATGCACCTGTGCTGCATAATGGTGAGCACAGGTGACAAACGTCAATCACAAGTAAAGCACTGGTGTCACCATTTGAACACAACAACTAAAAATTTATCACACTTGTGGCTAATGATGTGAGGGATCATACACGGTGCTTCATCCTTATAGGTGTATTCATGGGGTCTTTCCACTGCATCCAGTTGAAAACCCCTCTGTAGAAATATAGTTTTGTAAGTGATACAGAAAAAGTGATTTAGGCCACTACAGTATATCACTACGTAATCAACACTGAATGTGTCAATACAGTTTTTCTCGATTGCTAAGACACATTTCTTGAAAGCTGCTCTCCCTTTCTCTAACTTGTGAACACAAAACCCAATTTTCAAGCTAAATCCCCAAAACCTCAAACTTTATTTTTAGTTTAGTGACTGTTCAGTAGTGACTGTCATTTTGATTGACTCGGGGCACGATTTGACAACATAGTTCAGTTTTGAGCACAGATTGAACTGTTTTGAGGTGAAAGTTTGGTTTTGCAAGAAGAGTCTGAAGTTTTGGGAATTTAGCTTGAAAATTGGGTTTTGTGTTCACAAGTTAGAGAAAGGGAGAGCAGCTTTCAATAAATGTGTCTTAGCAATCGAGAAAAACTGTAACAGATAGATGGATGATGGACAGACAAACAGCTGTGTGGATAAATGTACAGAAATATGGATGGATGGATGGATGGATGGATGGATGGGTGGATGGATGGATGGATGGATGGATGGATGGATGGATGGATGGATGGATGGATGGATGGATGGATGGATGGTTGGTTGGGTGGGTGGGTGGATGGATGGATGATGGACAGACAAACAGCTGTGTGGATAAATGTACAGAAATATGGATGGATGGATGGATGGGTGGACAGACAGACAGAATTGGGGGTTAGCTCTGTGGTCACTTGCCTTTGCATTAGAAGGTTGAGGGTTCAAATCCCTCTCAGGGAAACCTCGATACAGAACCAAATAAAGTCTGTCTGATGGTGCTCTGGCTCAGGCCTCCTGACCTGTCAGATGCTGTGGACCAGAACATTCTGATGATAAAAAGGTTGACTAGAAAATATTCCAGCAGAAGCTGATGAAACGGTTCTTTTTGTTCTGGTAATCTAGAGTCTAGGTGATGCTACCATGAGGAACAAGCCTACTGAGTTTGCATTTTTCTAAGAGTGTCTGGTTAGCATGGCTGGGTCCATCCTGTTAAATCTGACTACATCAGAGAACACTTTAGCACAGTAGTGTCCAACCCTGGTCTTCATGCATGTTTTAGAGGTTTATCTGCTCCAACACACCCAATTTTAATCAGTGGGTGATTAACAGGCTTCTTCAGAGCTTTATGATCTGCTGATCAGGTGATTCAGCCATTGAAGCAGGTGTGTTGGAGCAGAGAAGAAGGATGCAGGATGGGGGCCTCGAGCTCCAGGGACGAACACTCGTAGCTTTAACAGCAGGTTTAACACGTTTTTTACTTTTAAATGCACAAATGTAGCAGATGATGTATTTTAAAACTGTGGTGAAATCTTTTCAAAGTGTCAAAGGTCACAGGCCTGCAGCACATCAGCATGATAAAACCCAGCCTCCTGACAAGGACAATCATTAGCAGTTTTGAAACTGCATTGAAATGAATGGGTCAGTTACATTTACAAAGCAGCTGAGAAAACTTTCCACCAAACAAAAAAATGCAATGATCCAATTAGTGATGAACACAAAAGGAATCAGTTTTAGAGATGGAGGTAGAGGATGGAATTTTTAGTCTGAATGAATCGAATCCTGGGTAAACCAATGGCAGCGTTTGAGTGCCTATCAGCAAACCGTCAGACAGGTAATTGATCAACATCAGCCCCGCATTGCTCCCTCTGATGGGATCTATAGCTGCACAGACGTGGGTTTGTTTACAAGTCGGGTGGTGGTTACCGCGCTCGGGCCTCAGAGGGATCCACGGATGGGAGCTGTTAATTATTTACATTAAACACTCCTGGGCCTGCTACCAGTGTGTGTGTGTGTGTGTGTGTGTGTGTGTGTGTGAGAGAGAGAGAGAGAGAGAGAGAGAGAGAGATGACATTTCCCTGTTTGTGCTGACACAACCAGTAAATCTTACGCAGATATCCATCAATAAATAAAAAAAATAAGCAAAGGGAGATGAGAAAAGTCATTTATGTTGAAATGATGTTTTTAAAAGTGTGCAAAAGGTCAGATTAGAAGCTCTGAACAAGGTCAAACTGTCATTTTACTGTTGTAGCCCATTTCTCTGACATTTAGGAGTCTGTGTGTGCTTTTAAAGGCACACACACACACACACACACACACACACACACACACACGCGACAGTGAGATATGCTCTAGTGTCCTTGTCTGCAGGGCTGTTATATATAGAGAAAGAGGGATGGCTCGGGACAGTCTGTTCTCACCGAGGAGGAAAAACTCACGGGAGCAGGAGAGAAATTCCCCACCGCTACCTTGTACATAAACAATAAAGACCGTAAAACGCTCACTCACATGGCTGCTGTTGAGACGTTTTTGTAAAATAGTTTAGGTAAAACATTTCTTTTTGGAGTTTGGCACCGTAAGCAGCTGCATCATGTCAAACATAACATTAAAAAAAACACGTAATGAAAATATTAATGTTTTATGATTTTTTAAAGCTATTCTGTGCTTAATTTCTAGGTCAAACTGAGAAACTACAACTTAATTTAAAATAATAAAATGCACCAAATGTCCTGAATTACAACAGGACTTAATAGTGGTTGAGAGCAGCGTAAATGCACCCTGGGAGGTTTGTTGCGACTGTCATGAGCAGATAAATGAAGAGCTCAGGGCTGTGGGGGTTAAAGGTTTAAGAAGCCTGAGAGGAGGAGTGGAAGGATGGTGTTTGATGTTTAAAAACAGATGAGAAAATCACAGCCTGCAGCAATATTCCGCTGCAGCTTGATTGTATAACCAGAGATCTCCTGAAATATTGAGAGCTGGATGTCGTTCGGAGCACCTGCTGCTGCACCCCCAAGCGGAGGGATTCCCTTTTGAGTTTGCTGAATTTTGTTTTTACGCATGGGGGGATAATCAGGGTGGTTATGTAACGAGGGGGGGCTGAGGTGAGGAGGTTCAGACTGCAGTCCTCCATCTACTTTATCTGCAGTGGGACAGAGAGAAGGAGGAGAGCTGGAGAAGAAATGAGAGAGCGGGAGAACGGGGGTTGAGAGGGATGAAAAGGATTCATGTAGGTAGAACTGAGAGGATCAAGAAGGAAATGAAAGGGGAAAACAGAAGGAACTAATGTAGAACCAGCAGGCTCTCAGAAAACTGCCCATCATTACCACGGCAACGGTCAGGTGTCCAATTAGGAGCTCCAGTCATAACAGGAAGTCCATCCCCACCTGTCAGCTCATCACGGCGAGCATGTGACGGGGATGTTTTCACCTGCAGTCAGCAGTCACAGAGAGAGATGATCCGGCGTGTCAGAGGAGAAGGGCTAAGTTTAGGATGCTGGCTCTGCGTCCTCTTAGGTCACGGTGGGTGCAGCTGGAGCTCTGTATTGTCACAAACTTACATGGCTAAAATGCACCGTAAAGGCCTGAAGAGCAGAGGTGTGACTTGATCTTTTCTGTTTTGTTTTCCTAAAATTTGTTTTTCTTTTCTTAAATAATGACACTATAGTGTCTTTTTATAGATTTTCACACACTTCAATGAGGAGATCCATCATTGCCTCCCTGTCTAGACCTCCTTTTCCCCATGCAAAATTTTCTAGAGCCGCCACTGCTGCAAAGAGACATTAGAGAGGATTATTGGTATGTTCATAACTTCTGCAGATTTCACTCTTTTCATGAAAAATAAATCTCCTTTATGCTCAATAACTTGATCAAATCTTCAATGAGCAGGAAGATGCATGACATATACATCTCTGCAGGTTTGTTGTTTTTTTTTTCTCATCTGAGTTCCTGTTTATGGGTTTGTCGCGAGTCAGTGACTGATTGGACTCAGAAGCTTCACTGATCTGAGTCTTTCCAGAGCCGACGGCCTCTCAGACGGGTTAATGTTTGGTCAGATTTTACAGGGTGAATCGTTTCCTGCACTTCACTCAAAGAAATCAGGCCTACCAGCCTGAATGAGTCACTGCTGCCATGTAAACAGACATGACTGTGAAACATCGGTCAGCTTTCTTTTTTAAATCCAACAAAAATGTGCCTCCTGTTGGGAAAATAAAAGAAAACACTCTTCAAAACAGTCCCCCTAAGAACACATTTTATATCAAATAGTCCTGCTGCTATTTAGAGCGCCCCCTTGAGGATACATTGAGTGATTACATTACAGGATTGCAGCATTTTCTTCTGGTGCATGTTTCAAGCATTTAAAATAGTATAACATGTATATTTATATATAAAATGAGAAAGTTTAAAGTTCCATTACAAGGTATGTTTGGAAGTAAAACACATAAAGTATTATTAGTGCTGCAAAAAGTATTTTAGATGTTTAATTCCAGCTTTACATCAAATACAAATTTACATTGTCTTGGATCTTGAAGATTGTAAATAAATACCACTGATTTGGACACTAGCTGCCTAGTTTTTGTTGGAATAATGTTTGAAAACAGTTTCCTGATGGAGCCTAGAATGTGCTGCAGTTTTGATTGTTAAAGACTCAGTGGCTCCCTCATGTGGACATGAAGAAAACTTCAGGACCCTCAAACACATCAGATTATATTTATTATTTTAAAAATGTGAACAATAAAGCTGTCCAGCTGTTTTAAATTAGAGTCTCAAAGTCTGAACCAGGTGTGCTCAAAATGCGGCCTGGGGGCCGTTTGTGGCCCTCCGAGTTATTTGTGCAGCCCTCAGTTGCATTTAGAGAATGGTGAAATCTTGTCTCTCCAGCAGGATTTTTAGTTTGTTTTTACTAACATGAGGGCTATTTTTAGCAGTAAAAATAAAAAATGAACCATAGATCAATTTTTACATTTTTAAAATGAAAATCACATTTTGACAGTTTTGGTTCTGTTTTGAAAAATCTGGACACTTCTGGTCTAAATGGGGGTGATGGTGGCAGAGGAGTTAAGTGCCTGTCCCGCAATCAGAAGGTCACAGGTTTGCGCCCGCTTAGTCTGTCACTGTCCTTGGGCAAGACTTAACCCACACTGCCTGCTGGTGGTGGTCGGAGGGACCGACAGCCTGCCTCCGCCAGGGCAGCTGCAGCCACGATGTAGCTCATCATCACCAGGGTGTGAATGGGTGAGCGACTGATTGTGTTGTAAAGAGCCTTGGGGGGTTCTAGGACTCTGGAAGGCGCTATATACAGGTCATTTACCATAAATGGTACGGAAGCCCATTCCCACCACTCTAATAAAAAATGTATCTCATAATTATGAATTAGCTGTCTCATAGTAATGATATAGTATCTCATAATTATGACTTAGCTGTCTTATAATTATGATAAATTTTTTAATTAGTGGCAGGAATGGGCTTCCATAAAATGGTTAATGCTATATTTATATATAACTGATTTATGGCGCGGTCATCCTGCATAAAACAAGTCTCAGGCGCACCTTTGTAAGTTCAAATCATAAAAACCAGAAGACTCTTCTTACCCAACTCAGTTTATTTAGTTTGAAGAGTCGTTTATGCCAACGTGCTGAAATGAACAGAACTCCCTTTTTCATCTTTTGCAGCTCATTTATCAGTTGGATGTCATTGTTTTAATCTATATTTCATTATTTTGTTTCCTTCAGGTTCTGTTACTGTTTTTGGAAACACTCACCAGGTTTTAAACCATTTTCTTTGTTCTTTTATCATTTTAATAAATGAATCAGCTAGCAGAATAATTTGGAGAAAAGGATGCCAAGACGCTGAATAAATAGTCTGGAAAAAAAATAAGAAGTGGCCGGCGAGAGGGACGTCTGGGCCGATCTACTTAGGCTGTTGCCCCTGCGACCCGACCACGAATAAGCGGAGGAAAAGCAACCAGAGGGCTTCAGCAATCCCATCAATTTAGCATCTTTTATGGAAAATATTTTAGGGTTTAATAATCACAGATAAAGAAATCCCATCCTGTAATCCGACACATTTTCTGCAGCCGAAACAAAACTCACTAAGGTAGAATTTGAAACTTTTAATGTTTTATTTGGAACATTTTTCTTCCGTCATCAGAATCCTCTAATTTCCCCTCTCTGGTATTAAATCCACTTGCATAAACATCACATCAGCATCACGAAAGGGTCAAAGGTCACTTTGACCAACTCACAAACTGACACTAGAAAAGAAAATGTGTTTCCCTTTAAAAAGAGCACCCCAAACACCATAACTCTGACGAAAACGAACAAAACGAGTTGAAGTTTTCTTGCTTCTGGTGTTGAAATTATGCTGAAAGTAAAACTGAAATGAAAAACATGAAGAGGAGGAAAAAACAAATGTGAAGAAACATGAATTTCCTGCCTCTGAAAATCATTTTCAACATTTAAAATCACGTGTCGACTGTTGAGTAGGATGGAAGCTCTCTAAGCCCGTGACTCTGCACCCCCCCCCCCCCCGAGCTGCACGTCCAACATCATCGACTAAAAAACTAAATTCATCAGAGATTCAGCTACAATCACACAAATGTAATCTGTAGATTATCATCGTAGAACTCGCTTACTTGTAATCCAACAATAATCTGTTTATTCTCCTATAAACCAAAGTCCAGATGTTAACAGATGTGTTGATCACATGACCAGAAATGGTCCTACACACCTTGAAATATTAACAGTAGCTATGGTGTGGCTGTATTCTCTAAAATCAAGTTTGACAGATATTTTTAAGACGTTTTTATTTTGATTTTACAGTAAAAATATCACTAAAATCTCTAATTGTAAGATGATAAAGCTGGCTTGACTTGGATTAGTTTATGGTGAACTGGAGGGATTTTATTTTTACTTTTTCAGACCGAGTTCTTTTCTAGATTCTAAGTTAAGACCCTTTCTGTGTTTCTGCAACATCAACATTTAGTTTTGTGAAACATCCAGACTGAAGCTAACTAGAAAACCTAAACCTGTAAATGGATGGAGGAAAATGAGAGATGCAGACGATGCGATGGAAAAAACACCAGTCGTAATAAACAGAAAGACATAACAGGTGTGGTAACAAATAATGCCATTTGTTAAAAGAAAGAAAACTTTAATACATGAAGATTTTTTTTCCAAACGTACCAGTCTGGGCCTGAATCAGGACACAGACGTGGGGAGGGTGTCGATCTCTGTCCTTGCATTTAAATAGCATCACAGAAAAAATAAAGAATGAGGGGGAAAAAAGAGAGACAAGGCTAACACACATTTAACGCGTTTTAAGAGAGGAAAATAAGTCACCCAAAGGCTTGCAGCAGTAAATCTCATCATTTCTTTCAAATAGATTTGGACTTATTTCATATGTGTGTGTGCATGTGTGTGTGTGTGTGTGTGTCCGTGAAATTCAAATGTTGACAGAATTGGAGTACATTATGTCGATCACATTCAGACGCCTCTTCTCGACTCTTCTATACTTCAGTGTTGCTGGCGTAGAGCCTGGTCCATGTTCGGGCTGAGGACACAGAAACACACCAGCTGTGATGTTTACGAAGCATGAACAATAATAAACAGGTAATCAGGGATACAGAGCACGCACACACAACTAGCTATAAACTAATAACATCAACATTTTTATTTTTGTTGATGAAGGATCGAACCAACACCTCGAACGTGTTTGACTTTTAGGTTTCTTTTATTAAACAAAAGTGCATAACTGATGAGGGCTCAAGCTTTGGGCTGTGTCTGAATCCAGAGGCTGCATCCTTCTAAACAAAGTGTTCTAGGGCAGATTACGTCACGGCAAAGCGACAAGGCTGTCCAAATTCCAATGATACTCAAATCATGTCCTCAAATGTGTCCTTGTTTTCCCCAAATTTCAAGGACAGGTCTGAGGGCTACAACAGGATTCATTGCGGGCCAAATGGGAGACTTGTGTTGTTGAAGGAGGAGAGGATTACAGTTAGTATCTAAAGATCTGCTGGTACAAACGTTAAACACTAACGGCAGTTGAGTAGGACTGTAGGACCAGGATTTTGACGACCCGATTCTAAAAAATCGTTGATGTCAAATCCGGTAGTCGCCGCACCACGCCCACTTGTTACGTCCCCAGGTGTCTGTAAATAGAGTAGGGAGGGTTCCGCCTGCTTTTCCTCTAGTTCGCCCTCTTCTCCACCTCCACCAACATCTTCGCCAAATACCGAAGACCCGGAAGGATGTCCGCTACCAGATTCCCTTCCTGTTTGGCCCGCCTCCGTCGCCCGGCAACAACTTCTGGGATCAAAGCCGACCGCTGCTTCGCCTCTATCGCAGATGAAGGAAACCACCGGGATTAGCGCTTCTCCCTTTATACGGGAGCTTCTTTCAGACATTCGAGGAGAGCTGTTTTTGTGGTAGCAGTCTCTACGCTGGTCTGTTTGCTGGGTGTTTTTTGTAACTTGAGCTTAACGTTGGTAAAGCTACTGTTAGCATTTTTGTAGCTTCTTGTGTTTGGATGAGCTGTTATGTTTTAGTTCAGCGTTGATGTGGAGTAGATCTCACTTTTGGTTACATTTAAAGTGCTGTGAGTTTTTTGTTCAGTTTAAAATATCACCTTAAGTTTGGTTTAACCACCCAGTTTTGAATTTGTACCTGAGATTCTTATTTTGGTCGTTAAGAACCTACAGTAGTAACCTTTGCCCAGTTTTAATGAGACATCTTTACTTTATTATTGAAAACCCTAGTTATTTGTACTTTTGTTTTAATTCCCCACACGCCGCATTAGTTTTGTTTGTTAGTATTCCCGACCTGTAGGAGGGAAGATTTAAGTTTTTTTGTAAATAAACCTGATCAACATTTTAACTATTACATCTTGTGTTATTGTCCCTTCCTTTTTGCACTCAAGCCAAACTCCCCAGGAAGGGTAGTAACACCACTCGCCACACGTGAGTGACCAAAACAAAGCAACACGGAGAATGAAACTCCAACCACCTCTCAGGCTCAGCAGCCTGCACTCCCAAACTCTACAACCCGCCGTAACTAAAATAAAAGCAGTTATACAAAATAAAAGGCCTGTCAGTGTTTACTCTTTTGCAGTACCAATTTATTAAAAATGTTGGGGTATTTGAGATTTTATGGTTTCTACTAATTGTGCAACAGAAAAATAATCATTAGATTAATCGTCTAATAGTCGACTAAAATAATCACCAGAATGATCGTTTACCCCCAGCCCTACAAATTATATATATATATATATATATATATATATATATATATATATATATATTCCCATATTTGCTCCTACAAAGCGCTGCCTGAGCTGTTGAGACTGGACAGATATTACATTTTGCTGCCAGAAAATCCACCATAAACCTTCAGATCATTTGCACTGTGGGTGGAATTTCAGCTAATATTTGCTGCCATCTGTCAATCTCTCCCACTAGAAATCTGTGAAAACCCTCACGGCCCTCCATACTGAGCATTTCAGCCGAGAAGCTGCCGTCCTCTGCTCACCTGTCTCAATGGCATGGCTTTCGTTTTTCTTCCACTGCTCTGCGACATCGTTTGCCAGGGGATCATCTGGGTTGGGAGCACTTAATAACGCCTGGATAGATAGCAACACTGTGCGGATCTGCAGGGCTGGAGACCACTTGTCTGTTTGAAAACAAGAGGAGAGAAATATGATCAACAAAAACAGAAAAATGGAAATCCAAACATCTGAAACATGTCAATGATAACAAAATAACCCTGAGTGGAAACTCCTCGATTATCTAAATAATCATCTGCAGCTCCTAAAGTTGGATGATATATAACAATTTTCCTAGTGATATTTGTCAATCCACAAAACGCCGACGGGCAAAATATTCAAGATATTTAGCCGTTTTACGGGCCTGACATACACTGCATGGAGCGATCCACCAAACAACCGTTCTTATTCAGTTTGCTGAAGCAGATCACGAGGGTTCCATGTAAAATTTTGTAGTTTTCCAAATTTCACTGGCAATTTGAGCTGCAATTGGTTCGAGCTACACTTCTGACCTATTGGCCAATAGCTGAGGAATTTGCCCCAGCAGAGGGAGGTCACCCTTCACTTATTGGTTCAGTGAGATGTCACTCAAAAGTTTGATTGTGGACATAAGACTTGTTGTGAACCCTCATTGGACCCTTTTGGATGTAAAAAGACATTTTTATTCGAGATGGGGGTATTCTGTCAATGATATGAGACATTGAACGGCAAGTTGGACATTATTTTGAATTTTAGAGTTTGACAAAAGCATTTTGTGTCTGTACAGTTATGGTTGTATTATTGACTACAATATCACTAATCACAAGTATCCTAGCTTTATAAAGATGTAACATATCCATATGTACAAAAAAGTTGCTAATGCGCCGTGAAAGTTTGTAATGTCCCATCCGCAAGAGTAATTCATAGATTGGGCCAATCGCCCAACCGTAGCTTTCTAAATAAACATCACCTCTGTCTTAAAATTTTCGCACTTTTTGCATTTTTAAAGGTCAACTTTACTCGTATTTTTAATACATTTGCAGTGGTCTCTAGGCATGAATGCCTTATAAGTCGTACTCTGGGGGAAAAAGACCAGTGCGCCTGTTGGAGGACGGAGAATTCAGCTGGAGGAGAAAGTAGCTTCAGACGACAGGATTTGGACTCTTACTTCCTGATATTTGGACATCTCACCTCTGATTGGCTAACAGCAACGCGACTCTACCACTGACTCTGATCTGCAACGTTGATGTTTTATCTTCACAAATAACACAAGCCTGGAGGAGTTCTGCTGTGTAGTGCTAATGCTAACGGTTAGCTTCTACTAGCTGAGACGTTCTCTGCTGTTTCCTGGACGCTAAACCAACAACAGCCTTCCCAGTCGTGAGTCAAGATGGGTGAGTCCATGAATGTTAAGCAACAGTGTGACGTAGATCTGTCAGGATTTTCTGAACCGAGCGTTTTTCATCCAATTTCTATCAGAAGCTAATGCAGGAAATAGGGGACTGTTTTCATAAAACTCAAGAGTGACTGATCATTTTCAAAAATAAGTAAAAAAAATTGTTTCTCAGCGAACCTGCTCTTGAAGCAACTGCTTTTAAGGCATAAAATTATTATTTATAGGTCACAAATTGTTTGTATGTTCTTAAAAAAAGCACACAAGCAAAATTTTAATAGCTTGGATTCCAAAAAGCCACAGTAAGGAGTGTCTGTTAAAGCAAAACATGCTAAAATATAAATAACAACGGAAAAATAATATACAATGAAGAGTATTTTCATGACTGCAGATAACTTTTAAAGCAGAAAATAAAATAAAATGCTCAATATAAGTATAAATATATGACATTTATTCTTACCTTTCAAAATGTCTAAACATATTCTTCCAAGCTTGTCAACATTGGGGTGATAGATTTTGGTCATGAATCGCACTTTGGGAGCTGCCATGGGATACTCTTCTGGAAGAAATAGTTCAAGTTTAAACGTTCCTCCTTCAAACGGAGAGTCTTGAGGCCCCGCGATGACCACATGGAAGTAGCGTGCATTCCCTTCATCAGGCGTAGCCGTGATCCCAGGAACGGGCTCTGCCATCAACCGCTGCGTCTCCTGAGTGTGACCAAAATCCAAAATTTGTCATCAAAAGACACCCAAGCTTTACAATGAATGGTGGCGGTGTCTGCAGGTAACAGGCTTAAAGCACAAAATGGATGAGATCACACAATCTCGCCCATATACTGACAAGACAACATTCCATGAGCTGTTCTTTCACACACACACACACACACACACACACACACACACACACACACACACACACACGCTAAGGGCTGAAAAACTTCCTCACATGACGTATAAAACATTGCATAACATTTCGCAACACTAAACTAATAGTTTGTTAAAATGAAAATCAAAAAGCAATGTTTAAAACAATTTCTTTAACACACAACCAAATCTTGAGGTCACAAAAAAAAACTAATTAACACAACACACCCTCCGTACGAATCGTATGGTCTTTCAAGTTTTATGGCTCTGCTCTATTAAATGTAGGTCTGTTTCAGGTATACGTTTGTGGTAAAAGCACCTCTAGTCATCACATATTTTCCTGCCAGCTCTACGGCTTCACCTGGCTTCATACCAACGTGTGCCCACAACAATGCAGTAAGTTTCTGGCTCTGACACTAAATCCATGTTGTTAAAAGAACCGACAGACGCTCATCAAAATACAGTTGGTCATGAGTTAAGCAACTTGAAAAGTGGCAATAAACTACAGCAAAGAAAATGCATGAAAGCTGCACACTGTAAATATGGTTGATGGCACAACAAAAATAAGAACTCAAGTGTAAAAACATCTAAATAAAACCAAAACATTCTTTATAGAGTCAAGACAGACAGAAATCAACTACTACGTCAAACAGCATTATGCTTAAAACTTATATTTTCATTTCATTAAATCGATTCTTTAAAAAATATGTTGTAAAATTAATTAGAATTTACTGATTTTTACGGGTATTTTTCCAGTGCTTCGGGTAAATTCAATTTAAAAACTGACTAAAATGATGGAAAATGAAATCAAAAGGAAGTATACATATGTTTCTAAAGAAGCAGGTGCACTGACACATCTGCTATGAGCTGTAAAAATGTTTTGACTGAAATTAATTGCTTTATTATTAAAAAATAAAATATAATATCCCAAACAAGCAGCTGGGAGACGTGGTTTCACTTTGAAGGGTGCGAAAACCTGCTAAACCTGAGGCTCGATGTGGCGGAAGCCGCTGATCGCGCCCACAGTCGGGCCCTGCCCGAGGAGGGTGCGATGCCTGCAAACAGGATTTTCAATTCGGAAATATTCTGCTTTATTCGTGAAAATAGAACAAATACCACGTATGCTTCACCGAATGCATTTACGCGATCGGAGTCACAGGCGCAGCGTTTCAGACATGTGTAAAAGCTACAGCGGCTAACCTAGCACAAAATTCATTCATATGGCGACTGGGGGAAAATTGTCAAATAAAACAATAAAAGTAAAAAACGACGACCTAAAATTACGAGTAAAACCAAAAACAACTGTTCGACGTTAACCACAGACTGAACAGAAGGGAGTAAACGGAAGTGACAAACAAAACACTTGCTAACAGGCGACTTAGCCCGATGATTAGCTAATCAGAAGCTAACTATGCTAACGCCAGGATAAACGCCGATTGGTGGAGTTTTCACGCTGATTATCACTAAACTAACTTTATAGGCCCACACACTGGATTATTCAGATATACACTCATTGTCCACTGTCAGGTATACCTTTATAATCCTACGAGGCAAACCGGCCATCTTGCGTTAGCAGTTATATTTTTAGCCGTTGACTCGCCCTCTCTTCAGGTTGGATTGACTGAGCAGCAGGGGCGGGGACACATAACTCACTCTTCCGGTGGATGCGCTTGACGTGATGACGTGCGCATGCCTGACCGTGGCTCTACGTTTTAAATATCTATTTTTTACGTATCATGTTGTAAAATTATTTTTTTGCTATTCGTATTATTTGAGAATGAATTATTATGATACTACTGCTTTCACAAATATAATTTTTTTTATCACCGGAAATTACAAAGTAAATAACAGGATAACCCTAACCCCTGACCTTCCTTCCTTCAAAACAGCATCAAGTTTTCAAAGAAACTCTGCAGGTAGGTTGATCCAAACATCTTGGAGAACTAAACATAGATCCTGGGATGCACAGTGGACTTTCTCCAATCCTTCAGTCTCAACATGTTCTACCTGACAAACTGGGATGCTGAGAACTGGGCTCAGTGAAGACAATACTGGTTTGTAACAGATCTTATTGGCATTGCCTATATGTTTAAGTTTAATTATCTCCTCCAACATAAATTTAGAACCAATCACATGTAAATTCCTGAAATCCATTTGCAGAAAAGCAGTCCTGAACCTTCCCCATGCCTCAATAGTGCCCCATTCTTGTTGCTGTTTCTAATCTTGCTGTGGTTTGTGACCAAAAAAAATCCATCAATCTCAGAATTTTACTATTGCATCACATTCTAGCTGCTTAAAAGCCATAATTATATGTGTTTATTGGGGAAAGATTTGGTTAAAAATAATAATCATCCAGAAAAGCCACATTTTAAACTATTATTTAATGAAGAAAGTTACATTTCTACTAATGCTGAATTGCACTTACATAACAGATCCACAAAATTTAAGTGCAAATCTTTAAGGTTTGAAATTCAAAATGTTAAATTTCCATAGTTTCACATCAGAAGCCAAGTAACAATTCCAAAGGAACAAAAAAATGCAACAACAAACTCAGTATTTAAGTTTATTATACAACACATCATAAAACAAACAAAAAAGCATTTTCAGGTTACTAACTTGAAAGTTTAATTATCTGTCCTTTGGGGGATTTTTATTGATTCGTCTCCTGTGATACCTGTGAATAATGAAACAGAAGGAAAAGATTATTTATCATGTGCCACAGCATCATTAACCTTGATCTAGTTTTGAGAAGCTAGCATTCGATTCCCAAACAGAGGAATCGAATGAACTGTAATTTAACAGCTGGGATCCCATTCTGCACCTCCAGTTAACTACATTTCTGCACAGTAAAATTTTGCAGCAGTCAAACCAAACCAGCATGAGATATTTTTTAAAGATACAGAAGCCTTTATTTTCATCTAATTCCCCATAAATAAAGAGAAAGTTAAAGAACTTTAAATCTAGATGTTTCCTTCCAAAAGTAGCGTGAAACCCTCTGTCAGTGTGTGTCCATGACTTACTGTCCAAATGGATAAAACCGATGTTTTGTGGTGAAGAACATCTTGCTCAACTCCTCGACAGTGGGTCCTGTTTTATTCTGCAGCACCTCCTTGCTGAGGTGAGCCTTCAAAACCTGATCATGTGTCTCTGCCGCATTGGTCAAAGGGTCTGGTCGCTCAATTGGCTGCAAAGATTTACAGACTTGATGATTCTATCCACAACAACTTGCAAATTTAAAATATCTCCAGTCTAGTTAAAGTTAAAGTCCCATTAGTTGTTTCACTGGTGTGTGAAATTTGTTCTCCACATCTGACCCATCCCCTGGGGGAGCAGTGAGCTGCAGACACAGCTGCGCTCAGGAACCATTTATTGGTTTGGTGCATGATGAAAGTATGGCCCTTTTGGATTTGTTAAATCTTTGAAACTTAGAAGCCAGGCACTCTGATCTCTCATCACTTACATCATCTGTAGAAAATGCATTAGAGAAACTAGAGTTTAGTGGAATGCATGAGTTTACCTGAGTGAGCTCATAAGGAATGTCAGCAGCAGGATGGTGGCACACAATGGTTTTCCCATCTGAAGTCACTCCTATTTCCACTTTGCTAAATAAAGGAAATTATGAAGTTAGTATTCAGGTCATAATTAACCCATATTTAAGCAGTTCTAACATTTGAAGAAAACTTGATTTTCTAAATCTTAAAAATATAACAGGGCAGAGAAGAAAACACTTTAAAACATGTACATTAATTCTGCAGTTGTGCATGATTAAAAACATCCATAACCAGCTGTTCTAAAGACTAGAGGAACAGAAATAATCAAATCCACAATTCAAAAGCCTACAGGATCTCCACAGTGAATCTATTTATCAGCAACTATCAGCTATACTTCACCGCGGTGAAGTTAGTTTGAAGTTGGAAGTTGGATATTCGACAGACATTGGTTCATTGCGGTTAGCGATGACTCTTCATGCCATGCACTGCGCCACAGACGGCAGTAAGCTGGGCTTCCGAGGACACGCTTGGGAGCGGTGGATCGCTTAGGGACCATCAACAAATTTCTAGTCATTTGTAAACGACAAAAAAAAAAAATCAAAAGCTTCCGGATTAATTGACTAAGTCAATAAAATTACTAAACTACATCTACAAGACACAACAGTTTAAAAAAATATTTCACACAATTTGATCTTTTTTATTAAGATTTTTATCAAAAAATAAGGGATTTTTTTCAATAGCTCATAGGTAAATGAGTCTAAATACCCAAAACCATTTCTCAATGGTGATACTAATCTATAACTATGAGACACAGCAGTTTTTAACACATTTCATACAATTTGATCTTTTTTATTAATATTTTTATCACAAAATAAGTGATTTTTTTCAATAGCTCCTAGGTAAATGAGTCTAAATACCTAAAATCATTTCTCAATGGTAGTACTAAGCCTGACCAATGAGACACAGCAGTTTTTAACACATTTCANGGCTCAGAGCTATGATTCTGTGTAAGTTTGGCAACTGTACTGAAAAGAAATTTAGGATTATTCTTATTCTCCTCAATTAGTGACGAATAATATGCAGTTCTAGCTTGTCGAAGCTTATTTTTATAAAGCACTAGACTATTTTTCCAGGATAAGTAGAACTCTTCCCGGTGTGTAGAGCGCCATGTTCTCTCCAATTTTCTAGAGGTTTGTTTTAAAGTACGCAGTTCAGAATTAAACCAGGGAGCCAACTTCCTGTGCTTAATGACCTTTTTTAAAGGGGCAACATTGTCTAATGCCACACGTAAAGAGGAAGTAACACTATGAACTAGAACGTCAATTTGTGAAGGGCTAGAAATGAAATAGTTGCCCTCTGCTAAGTTCCTCTGAGATTCTGAAGACAGTAAAGATGGAACAGATGCTTTAAAGTTTGCTACAGCGTTATCAGATAAAGATCGACTATAGTGGAATTTACTTTCATGTCTGGAGAGCTCGGTTATAATAAACTCAAAAGTTATCAAAAAATGGTCCGACAAGACAGGATTGTGTGGGAATACTGTTATCTCCTCACACTCTATACCATATGTCAGCACAAGGTCTAATGTATGATGACAGGAGTGGGTGGAGCTATGGATTGTTTGAGTAAAACCAATTGAGTCTAAGATATTACTAAAGGCTACGTTGAGAGGATCACTTTCAATGTCAACATGAATGTTAAAATCCCCCGCCACAATGACCTTATCAGTATTTAACACCAGATCAGACAAGAAATCTGAGATCTGATCCAAAAATTGAGAGTAGGGGCCTGGTGGACGATACAAGACTACAAACAAAAGTGGTTTTAGAGCTTTGCAATCCGGATTAGGCAAACTAAGAATTAGATGTTCAAAAGAACTGTAGCTATTAATTGGTAGGGGACTGATTAATAAATCTGAATGAAAGATGGTTGCTACTCCTCCTCCTCGCCCTGTACTACGAGCAATATGATGATTTAAATAATTAGAAGGAGTGGACTCATTTAAACTAACATAGTCCTCTTGCTGCAGCCAGGATTCTGTGAGACAAAACAGAGAAATCTGATTATCACAAATCAAATCATTAACTAATAAAGTCTTTGAAGAGATAGATCTAATGTTCAATAAACCACACTTAATTGTTCTAGTTTTCTGTTCAGTAGAATTTGTTTTTATTTTTATGAGATTATCATGATTTGCTCTATTAAGCCTGATTTTTAATCTGTTTGATTCTGGCCGTGGGCAGGACACTGTCTGGATGGGGTAGTGGGTGGGTAACAGTACAGAAGCTGCAGAGGGGAGGGTTAAACTACCACTCTGCTTCCTGGTCTGGATGCTCAACAATACAGAGCTGCCAGGTCAGAGCTGAAGAGGGGCATCAGAGAGGCCAAGATGGCTGACAGGATGAGGATTGAGAGCCACTTTGATAACTTAGACCCACGACGTGCATGGCAAGGGATACGGCACATCACAAATCAGACCAGCACCAACTCACCATCCAGCAACAAAGCCAGACTGGCTGAAGAGCTCAACAGCTTCGGAGGTGACGACGTGGAACCACAACTCCAGCTACAGCACCAACAAGTAACAGCCATGTGCTCATTCTACAGACCGCTATGGTACAGCGTACACTCAGAGTGATCAAAGCTGCAGAGAAAACAACAAACACACACCTGCCTGCCCTGGATCACATCTTCACCACTCACTGCCTTCGGAAAACCACAAACATACTCAACCCACCCTGCCAACCATCTACTTAAACATCTTCCATCTGGCAAACGATACAGGACAATAAAAACATGCACCACCAAGCTGTTAAACAGCTTTTATGCAAGAGCCATCACTTAACTGAATGTTGATGCTAGTAGGTCATGCATACAGTGATTCTGTGGGACAATCAGTGCACTACAGCACCTTTACATTTAGCTAGTTAATCCTGATGCCTCAACATGTGACTGTTTACATTTACCACATGTTTACCTGTATTTCACTTAATATTTGAGACTGTCTTATTACCATGTTTACTTTTATATTCATATCTGTGCACCTTAAACTGACTGTGTGTGTGTGTGTGTGTGTGTGTGTGTGTGTGTGTGTGTGTGTGNAAAAAAAATCACTTATTTTTTGATAAAAATATTAATAAAAAAGATCAAATTGTATGAAATGTGTTAAAAACTGCTCTGTCTAATATTTATAGATTAGTATCACCATTGAGAAATGATTTTAGGTATTTAGATTCATTTACCTAGGAGCTATTGAAAAAAAAATCACTTATTTTTTGATAAAAATATTAATTAAAAAGATCAAATTGTATGAAATGTGTTAAAAACTGCTGTGTCTCATAGTTATAGATTAGTATCACCATTGAGAAATGGTTTTCAGTATTTAGATTAATTTACCTAGGAGCTATTGAAAAAAAATCACTTAATTTTTGATAGAAATCTTAATAAAAAAGTTCAAATTGTGTGAAATATTTTTAAAACTGTTGTGTCTTGTAGATGTAGTTTAGTAACACAACTCGGAAGTAATTTTTAGTGATTTAGTCAATAAATCCGGAAGCTTTTGATTTTTTTTCTTTGTAGTCGTTTACAAATGACTAGAAATTTGTTGATGGTCCCTAAGCGAACCACCGCTCCCAAGCGTGTCCTCGGAAGCCCAGCTAACCGCCGTCTGTGGCGCAGTGCACGGCATGAAGACTCATTGCTGACTGCAGTGAACCAATATCTGTCGAATATCCAACTTCCAACGTCAAACTAACTTCACCGCGGTCTATACTTCACTTTGTTTCATAAAATGCAATTCTTCTCACCAATTTCAAATTTAACTAATTATAATACAAACCTGTTAGAGCCTCCAAAAGGCTCGAGACTGGATTTCTGTCGAATCGGCACCAAACAAGCTGCAACAGATTAAAAAACTGATATGCTAAACATGTATAGAACTGATGAATTTGGTTAATTTTGAAGATCTACTAAAGGATATATATGGGGATACTCCTTGTTGTTTACTTGCTAGCATTTCCTATTCTATCAACTTGACCAAAGATGAAATAGCGTCTTTGTTTACTCCTAGACTGTGAAACTTATAGCTTTATCCTAGCTAACCCTTGCTGGTATGCCAATTCTATTAAGATGCTCGTTAACCAACCTGTGATCTCCCCTGGGGCCACAAACAGATGTTTTACGCTTTTATGTGTTACCCTATATATGACTCTCTGTGATACCTATTTGTATACGTCTATTATACACATCAGTATGATCATCTGTATTTCTCTGTTGTACATCAACATCTATTATGCAAATAAAATCAATCAAAATCAGACACCTGATCTAAACAGAGCCTGAAACTGCTGCCTCCCATTAAATCTTATTCATTCTAAATCATTTATTCATACTTTAATTTTCTCAAAAAACAAAAATGTTTCAATAGGGAAAAATAATAAAATGCAACTGAAAATGTTTACGTTCTGTACTGTCAAGGTTAGCCCAACGTTAGCTTTAGCGGTCAATATCGGTAAATTAAAGGCTTTAGATTGTAAGTTTACTAAATGATGTTACAAAAACATATTAAATAAAGCCAGAGGACTTACTCTGCACGTTTCTCTGTATAGTACCGCACGAAAGTCTGGTTAAAATACCATATAGTTTACTCAATTGACCTGACGCCATGCTGTTATTTTGTCGAGTGCTTCACGGTAATTGCTCCGTCTATTCCACAGGTCGGACTTTGAGTTCCGCTTCACATTCAAGTCGAGGGATTTATAAATTCAAGACAAATAAAAACAAATCCAAAACAATGAAGGCTGATAAGATTAATGTACAGTGATACAGCTGCTGTTTGATAACTAGCTTTTGTGACTACCACTTTAATCTCAATAATCACATTCAAATGTCAAAATAAAACAAAAATGCTGTGCCTAGTTATAATGTAATACTGTATAATCAACAAAAGGTAAGTTCACAAGGATGACGATAATAAAACTTGAATTAGATGTAAAATAAGATTTCTAAAAACTTATTTACTTTCTCAGTAATTTAGAGCAGAGGATCATGCCAGAAATTGAAACACAAACAAAAACCAGCATCCACAAATCTGATAAAACTGCATTTATTTATTGAATATTTGACACTTCCGTTAATTTTTTTCCCCTTAATGTGATTTTTTCTTCTCTTCCTCTTACCAATAATAATCAAACTAGAAAGCAGTAATAAATTATCACAATTTAAACCACTTTTTTGGTTATTTGTTATATGAAAAGAACCTCAGTATAATAAAAGGCAAACCATAATAAAGAATATTTTAAAGAAATAGACATTGTAATTAGTGCTTACAACTGAAAAAACACCACATCACATATATGAATATTAAAGAAACTGCTCATTTGTGTTTGCAGGAAAAAGCTGAACAGTCTTTTTTTTCCTAGACTTGTTAAACATGCTGGTCAGCTATTCAACAGCGTCGGCTTGTTGTCCCCTTTTTTGTCCTTCGTGATCCCAAGGGACACTGCAGGGAAGCTTGATGAGTTTACAGAGTAGGTCCGTTTATTTGTGTTTCATGAGATGTTGCTGCACACTGAGCAACACTAGGAGACTTCCATGTCTGCTGCGGCGGCACTGCTGGAAGCCTGCGATCCCGTGTTCACCACCAAGCGCTCTCGACTCCCAAACACCTCAGTTACTGTAAGCAAATGGTCACAACAATGATCCAACATTTTTCACCTGGCTTTAGAAATAAAGGCTTGAACTGTTTCCTGACCATAAACAACACATCTCCATGACTGTGATATAAGTTTGTATCCATCCATTTTCAAATAAGCAAAATGACCGTCTGGAATCATTTATACCTGCAGCAACGTCACTTATATCCCAAAGTCGGAGTCCATCTTTCTGTCCCCCAAAGGCGTAGACGAAGGGAAGGTCAGGGCAGCATGAAGCACAGAAAAGCACCCCCTGTTCACAAGTGGAGAAATACGTTCAGATTTTGACTTTACCATAACTTCACAAATGTACCAACACTTCTGGAGCAGAGGGGTCTTCATTGTAAATGTAACTGTTTACCATCTTCATATCTCGAGAGTGCACCAGGTTGGGTTTGTTGCTTAAAATGTCCCAAATCTTCACATGTTTGTCAGCTGACGATGTGATGAGGCATCCTTTAACCTGGCTGCTGAGGTCCAAACCTAAACCAGACAAGATTAGGTTAATTTAAGAGCACAAAGGCAGACTGGCTGGTGAAATAAACTTTCTACGAACCTGACACTTCTTCATCATGGGCCCTCAAACTGAACACCGGTTTGTCTGAGCGCGCATCGAGGCAGTAAACAAAACCGTCCTCGGTGCTAGCCTAAAACATACACACACCGCTGAGTTAACCACAAAGCTTGTAAAAGAAACTGAAGAGTAAGATGACAGAGCCTGTTAAATAATGAAAACACACTTATTGTATCTGTAATTTAAAATAGTTAGACATCAGAACCCAATCTTTAAAAAACAACTGACTAGAGGCTCTCAGTTTGGTTCTGAGACACTTTTTTATTTCTCCAACAACCACTGAACACATTAAAACTCTGCAATAAGAGGGTATTTCTAAAATAAGATCAGCGGGGTTATAAAGCTCAACGTCCCCATCAACATGAACTCTCGTCTTCCTTTATGAGATATTCATATGAAGTGGACACCTGGTACATGTGCACATCCGGGGTCCACAAAGTCTCAGTTCTGAAAACTTACCAGGAAGTTGCAGGGTGAAAAGTGGTTCCAGACTAGGCGCTCCACTTGGCCACTAAACCTCCATGTTCGATAGCTGGTGTCTGGACTACGGCAGTCGTAAAGAACAGCTGTCCTGAAGAAAAAAGTTATATTAAAAACTTTGATAATAAAGATCTGATACTCAGATCTGGAGTCGGTGACACTTACTTGTCGTAAGAGCCTGATAACAAAGTCTGTGCCTCAAAAGGGTGGAATGTTAACGTCTGGACCTGGAAGATAAAAAAACGTTAACAAACGTTAAAGAGGAACTTCACACATATTTTTACATTTGCAGTGGTCTCTAGTAGGAATGAATGCCTTGTAAGTCGTACTCTGGGGGGAAAAAAGCTCAGGTGAGCCTGTTTCAGTACGGAGAAGTCAGCTGGAGGAGAAAGTAGCTTTAGTAGCCTCTGATTGGCGAATAGCAACGCATCTCTACCACTGACTCTGTTTGCTTTGCAACGTTGATGTTTTATCTTCACATCAAACTCAAGCCTCGAGGAGTTCTGCTGTGTGGTGGAGTTGCTAATGCTAACGGTTAGCTTCTACTAGCCGAGACGTGCTCTGCTGTTTCCTGGACGCTAAACCAACAACAGCCTTCCCTGTTGTAAGTCAAGATGGGTGAGTATAAGAACATTAAGTGACAGTGTGACGTAGATCTGTCAGGATTTTCAGATCCTAGCGTTTCACCGTCTATTTTCTATCAGAAGCTAATGCAGGAGATAGGTGTGGGACACAATTTTCACATTCAGCCTGCATGTTAAACTCAGAGTGATTGATCATTTTCAAAAATAATAAAGTAAAAAATGGTTTCTCAGTGAAGCTCCTCCTTAAAGCTCCTCTGAACAAATAAAATTAATCATGTCTTTAATTTGCTTTGAATACCTTATCAGTGTGCCTCTGCAGAGTTGTAGCTGGTTTGCACTGAGAAAGATCCCACAAGATAACCGTGTCATCTGCAGATCCACTGGCCAACACGTTCCTACATAAAACAAGGTGCATTTATGCTTCTGCAAAACTCTAAATGCACAACTGTGGCATATTAACATCTACATGTGCAGGAAAACCAACCTGACCAGCTTGTTCCAGGATAAATCCAGCACTGCATCAGTGTGTCCCTCCACAGGCTCTGCTGCTGCACCCTGAAATACAACATGAAGCAATACGTTAAGGAAATTAAACAGCAAGAAATTACCTGCGAACAGGAACTTTTAATATAAAATACTTTCTCAAATGTCAACATTTCGTACCTTCTTGCTCTTCTTTTTCTTCTTGGAGGCCTTTTTGCTTCCCAGAGAGAAGACTGGCTCTAAACAGTCCACCACATCCAGATCCCATACATCGATCTGAGGAGTCATGTTGCCCACGGCAACATAGTTTGCTGCAGTTCAGACACACAGAGAGCATCACGTCACTTTAGTTTGATTAAAGACTAAATTTAAAGAAGTCAGATCGGAGCATAACATGTTTCTCAGATATTCAGCTTCTTACAGGGACGTTCTTCAGGGTTGGGGTCGAAGTCCAGCCACTCAACACACAGTGGGTAAGCAGGCAGCAGAATATCATGATGCACATACAGAGAGTCCTCCTCAGAGTTGTAGACTGCAAAGTAATAAACCAGTATTTTTAATATAAAGGCTAAGAAAAATGTTTTCAAGCATTTAACTCACATATGAAAGTACAGCTACAGACTAGAGGTCGACCAATATTGGTTTTTCTATTGCCGATATGTAGGAGACATGGTCAGCCTATGGCTGATATGTAATCGTTTTCCACTGCATTTTCATGCTAAAATGTCACTAATAACATCAGTTGATGCACAAAACGTCTGAAGCTGAATCAGTTTTTGAACTGTGAATCTAACTGTTAAATCTTTGTGCACTGCTCAGTGTTCAAGTCAGACACCTAAATAAAGTTAATTCAGAGAATTTATTATGCAGATGTTATTAGTAAACGTAAAAATATATTTAGATTAAATTCTGCAACAGCACCTGGATGCCCGGAGATGTGCCTGACTTTAAATCGGCTTTACTAAGGACAAATATCGGCCGATCAATATTAGGCCCACACTTACTGTAGACCTCTAAATTGCAGCAGTCCTTCTCTGCTTTTCCAGCCAGAATCAGGTTGTCGGTTGGTTTGATCTGAAAGTCTTCTCGTTCATATTGATCCTTTGAAAGAGAAGAAACAATTTTCACATATAAGACTGGATGAGTTCAGTTTGTTCACAAGTTTAGTTGCCATTTTCAAAAGCACAGAAAAACAATCACCTCACATTTATTAAAAGCTACCTTTGAAATAAGTTACTCACTGTGTCTTTGATGGTGATGTAAGGATCCTCTTCATTGGAGCTGAACACTGTGAGCCCAGCCAGACTGTCACCAAGGTTAGTGGTCACTGAATTGGAGGCAGACAAACAGCGTTTATAGTTTCTATAGGGCTCTCAACAAATCCAACTGGAGAGATACATGAGAAAAATTAAACAAACACCCTTTACCTGTGTCCTCTTCATCATATTTATCCAGGCCATACTCTGCAAGCTCATCATCCTCTTCTCCTTCATTTTCACTCTTAGAAGTCAAATCAGCACGATCAGCTGTTTCATTGGAAGGCTCAGGCTCGGGAGGCAGGCCTTCATCTTCTTCTTCATCACCACCTGCCATTTCCCTGTTTGGTTCCAGACACGGGTGGTATTAAAACATATTCTAATATTCCAAAAGTAGTGTGTAACAGAGTGATCATAACTTACCCCAACTCTTCTTTTGCTTCAGTAATGATGCGCTTAAGCTCGTCCTGGCTCAACTCGACCTGAGGAGATGTAATATGAATATATATCATTGTAATTAACCCACTCACTCATCACTCTAACCACTTTTCCTTAGCAGGATGGCAGGAATCTGGTGCCTTTCTCCATCAGTCATCAGGGAAGAGGCGGGAGACAACCTGGACAGGTCACCAGTCCATCACAGAGGAACAAAAACTTACAACCATTCACATGGGTGACACTAGGGCGTCTATAATTAACCTGACATGTATGTTTCTGGTCCGTTGGAAGAAACCTGGATAAAACCTAAGCAAGGGCTGAAAGTCCGCAGTCGGGACTCGAACCTCCGACCTTCTGCGAGACAACAATGCTGTCAAATGCACCATCATGCAGCCCTATTGAAATACACATTATTGTGACAAATTTCTGCAAACTTCGATCCGCGTTTGTATTTATTTTGTATCGCGATGCTATTGCTAAGTATTTTCTTTTAGACAGCTTCCATGTTGACAGGTTGTTTACATTACCAACCTTCTCTGGTTTTTCCTTCGCAACGCCGCGTCTCACCCAGCCCACGCACGTAATCTGGGAGCTCATTCTGAAAAATTTAAGTAGTTCAAAATCACCGAGAACACTTATAAAACATATAATTTGATTTTTACACGGCTACACATTAGATACACGTGACCCTTTAATAAGGGTCCTTGTCGCACGTTCATGTCATCCACAGGGCAGGGCGTTTAAAAATCTGCCTGATCAAAATTCCGAAAAACACACCTGCATATTGATAAAAAAGATTTCTTAGTGATAGTTCCGATTTGAAACATTAAAGTTAACCCACACACAATGTGACACAACGTAAACACATTTTCATTGGATTCGGTTTAGATGATTTGAATACTTTGAAATAAATAAATTAGTCAGGAAAAACACTGCTGAAACATTCATTTGGTCAAAATACTAGAAGGATATAAACTTGCAAAAATCTTGGAGTGAGATTTTTTTATTTTTATTAATTTGGGGGTTGGGATACCGGGTATCAACGGTTCAGTCCTGAAGAGTATGGGTTTGGAAAAAAATGACACAATTTTACTTGTGCACAGGAGAATCGAGTGCATGCTGTTGCTAATGCCAAAACGTTTATTTTGCAAGAATTTACAGAAAGTGTTTCTTCTAAGGAACTATTGTAACTTTACATTTAGTTCCCTATTCTTCTTCCCCTTCTTCTGTTACTCAATACTCCCTAGAGGACAAAAACAAAGGTCAGAGATGAGGAGACAAAAATGTTCTCTTCTAATTAACAGAAACAAAGTGCTGTTTCGGCTTGACGCTACTATGGGATGCCAAGTGTAAATTGCTGGTCCAAATTATTTAGCAGACATTTTTTTTATATTTAGCTAATTTTTCCTACATTTAGCAACTTTTATCACATTTAAAATAATGTTTAAATGTCACATCATTTCAGATAATCTAATGTTTTATCTAAACTTAAATGTTAAATCTAAATGTTAAATCTAAATCTAAATCAGAATGTTAAATCTAAATGTTAAATCTAAATCTAAACGCTAAATCTAAACCTAAATGTTAAATCTAAACCTAAATGTTAAATCTAAATCTAAATGTTAAATCTAAATGTTAAATCTAAATGTTAAATCTAAATCTAAATCAGAATGTTAAATCTAAATGTTAAATCTAAATCTAAACCTAAATGTTAAATCTAAACCTAAATGTTAAATCTAAATCTAAATGTTAAATCTAAATGTTAAATCTAAATATAAATGTTAAATCTAAATCTAAATATAAATGCTAAGTGAAAATCTTATATCTAAATGTAAATGTTTAATATAAATGTAAAAGTTAAATCTAAATTTAAATGTTAAATATAAATGTAAAAGTTAAATGTAAAAGTTAAATCTAAATGTTAAATGTATATCTAAATGTTAAATCTAAACCTAAATGTTAAATCTAAATCTGTGAGCTAAATCTTTCAGTTATATGCAAATTAGCCTTGTGTGGGTGTGCCCACAACAAAGGTTGGCCAATTGTGTTTACTTTCACCCCACTTTTTTTCATGCAGCTAAATATCAAAAAAATGTCTGCAAAATATTTTGCACCAGCTATTTACACTTGGCATCCCATACGCTACTGGAGGGAGTCGACTCCCTCTTTGTCGATGACATGTACAGTACATAGGGAGTCAGCGCTAGAAATTGGCAGAGGTGGAAAGAATACTAAAATTTTCTACTGTACCAATACTTTGATGGATTTTTACTTAAGTACAAGTAAAAGTATTTGCCTAAAGTTTTACTCAAGTATTAGTAAAGTATTTAAAATAAAATGTACTCAAAATAAAAGTTACCTGTTTATCAGTGTAAGGATGGCCTCATCTAAGTAGTGCAAAAACACAACACTGGCTCATGACATGCTCTCGCACACACCCACGCGCACGCACACACACACACACACACACACACACACACATACACACACACACAGCTCTACCAACAGTGGACAGACATGATTTCACAGAGAACATTTTGATGGCTGGATTATGATCCAATCATTGAGAACAGGACGTTCACACTGATTGGAGGTTTTTCCAGGAGTCAGTTATTGGTGCCTTAACTTATAAACTTTTAATTTAATTACTTGTAATCTGACATTTGGTTTGATTGATGCTCACATACTCCGTCTAGAAGGGAATTATATGTATTCTTTAGGTCAACTGGATGGAAACACGATCAATCCTCTGGCTATTAGCAGCTAGCTACAAAACAGAGATTAAAATAAGGAGGCTAAATATTCTCTATAAAAATGGCTAAAAAGAACAAAAGTGTAGTACCAGCTTTCAGATACTGGAGGGCAGCAACTCCCTAACTTCCCTGTTGGAAACCAGAGTGTTGTTCTATTTTTTGCCACCAGAGGGCTCAAATTCCCCATTCCTTCAAGGCAACAAAACACGTTGGCCCAATCCCAATACTCGTGTCAGAGTTGGCAGGTCTGCAATCTGGGGAAATGTAGCCTAAAATAGATCATGAAATGACTGAAATATTTAATTCTGTCAACAGTTTTTTATTTAATGTGATAAAAATATATTTATTGCAAATACAAAGGAGAAAAATGAAATCCAATGTCGTACCACTCTTTAGAACTGCCACTTAAAGCAGAAAACAGTTCAACAGTGAATAAAAACAGACAAAAAGCTTTCACACTACAGTCACAGGATACATTGAATATTTGACAGCATGATTAATGGCAATCAGAATGCATGTGACAGAATTATTTAATGTTTACTATCTAATAATGGTATTTCCAATCCATTATGTTTGCTTGAATAATGTACATTTTAACACATGTGCACTCATACTAATGTAATCACCTTGGGTTTTAACCGATTAAGTGTGAAACCAAACATTAAAACACATAATAACAAAAGCATTGCACAGAGCAGTGGTGCAAACCTGTATGCAATACTGATATTTAACAACAGCATGTAAGTCAAAGCTGTTTGGGAGTGTCTGAGACCATTAAGCTGCTGCCAGCAAGATAGAAAAATACAATTTGACCTAATTGTTACAGTAAGGAAATCAAAAAGGCACTTATTAATAAATACAAAATGTCAGTTTGAGGAATAAAAGCAATCAGCTTTTTTTCTGAAGCATTCAGCCTTACAATATCTATGGTTTTCAGCTAAGGTACATCAGAGGTCAAATGATTGTTGTGAGGTACTGACCCTTCAGATTAAAATGTTCACGACTAAATCTGAACAGATTTTAATTTTGAATTGCACTGATTATAGTAAAAATTTATTTAAAGGCTGAATATGGAACAATTTAATAAAAAAAAAATATTTTAAAAAATAATCCCTCCACGGTGCGTTTAGAGGTGTGCAGAATGAAGGGACAGTATTTCCTTTAAAAACTATATTTTAATTTAAAAATAATCAAATATTTATTTTGAAGGGCACGACACTGGGTTTATGTTTACATCTACCAGCCACTAGAAGGCACCGTTTCGGGTTGCCAAATACGGTAAACAGTCTGCTAGCCACAGCGAGGCTGGCACTGTGGAAAATGGCGGATTCTGCAAGTCAAGTAGCTGCTTCTGAGCCCAGAAGATGTCGTTATCCTCCTCAGAAGAGGAGCGACCATAAAAGATCTAAAACCAGAGTGAGTTTAGGTCGTCACTGGACATGGTGCTGGCTGCTCACTTCACGTATCGTCAGCAAACCTGGCATCCCGACGGCTGGAAACCTTGTTCTATTGTTGCAACAACAACCTCCACACACTAGATGGTGCTTTGGTGTTCCATATTCCACCTTTAAAGAAGATCGTATGTTTCCCAACATCCCATCTGGGGCTGTACATGGAACAAGTCCGATGGAAACAAGATTGGCAGGATCCACTGATTTTCCCAGAAAAATAGGACACAAATGTCAAGGCCCTCTTATTTCAAACCCACTACGGGAGTCCAAGTTAAAAAAAATAGTGAATAAAAATGTGATCTTTCAGTGGTTTCTCCATCCTACAGATCATTTAAGCAGATTTTTGTGTGCAACAAAGACCTAATGATAATAATTGGCATAACGTATAAAGCCTAGACGCCCTTTGTGTGATTTTGTCAGCAATCATCCTCTTCCTCTCCATTTGTCCCTATAGATCCTTCATTAGCTCTAGTCTCGTCTGCAGGTGGCACCGAGCGTTTGGTCACCAGCTTCAGGTTGGTCTCGTGGAGGATGACTTGGGTCAGGTACTTCTCCCGTTTGATTTGCTCTTTGACCGCGTACGGGACATCTGGGATGACGTAGGCCAAGATGAACTTGGTAAAGTAAACAATGTGCTGTGAGGAAAAAACAGCAACATTTTAAACATTAACAAAAAAAATTTCAAAAAAAAAAAAATTGTGAGAAAGCTTTTCTTCTCACCTCTACGACAATTATAAAAGCCATTTTGGCTGCGATCACGTGCCAGTAGAGCATGTTGTGCTCGTACTGTCTGGGGTGTCCAGGAGGAAACCGATAGTCTCGATATCTGTCAAGAAAAATGTTTTAGATTAGTTTTGTAAAAATGTATTTCAGCTAAAGCGTGTTTAAAAATCCAGCAAATTTAGGGCTGCAAGCTGAGCTTTTTTCTTCGTTTTCAGTTTATATATTTATTCATATAGGAGGTGGGGTGTATATCTACTCTAAGATGTTTAAAATGTGGATTTTTGCACGTTTGCTGATAATGATAATAAAGAGCCAATAGCTGATAAACATTTTGTATTTTGCAGGAAAATCTTTTAAAAGGACACTTGGCAGTTTTGCTTGCTTTTAGCACCCCCTAGTGTCCGTTATTAATTCACTGTGATTAAAAACGAAAATGAAACTCTTCACCTCGCTGTGCGTTTGTCTTTTTACCACCTTAATCTAACTGCTGAAATGTCTCTTCAGCCTTCATTAGTGTCTACAGGAGCGGTTCATCACTAAATCAAACAAATCAGCTGTGTTCCTGATCTAAAACATGCAGGAAACATGCTGGAAGCAGACTGCAGCACCAGGTACGTCAGCTCCACTTTTTTCTAAGTCCAACAGACCGGACCGCTACTCTGAAGTTGCAAATGCTGTATTCTGGCCACAGAGGGCGGTGGGGGTCTGAGTGACATTTCATTAACCCTGTAACGGGTCATTTTAGCACATACTGTCTCAAGAACATGATTTAAAAATATGAAAAGTTGCATAGTATGGCTTTAAAATCAAAACTGAACTACAAAAACATAAAAAACAAAACACGTTCCCTTTAAAATACAAAAAACAAACAGATACGTCAATTAAGTTGTACCTGCAGAAGGTGATGTTCTGAGGTTCTTCGTATAAAATTCCTATTGAAGTGTTGTGGAAATCGTTGATATTGAAGTAGGAGAGAGAGTTGTTGATAAACCCCTGCATGGAGTGGTTCGTATGATCCCCATATGGGTAGACAGAAAAAGACCAGTAGTAGACCAGTCGTGGGATCATGTCGGATGTAAAAGCAATGATCATGGCCTGTAGACACAACAGAATCACGCTGTGAGTAAAAAAGCCAGAACACAGTTCTCTACAGAGGCCAGATTCCATCAGGCCTAATAATAAACGGTCTGATAAAGAATAGAAAAAAACAGCTGACATTTGTTGCAACGGCCACGATGGCGACGCCTTGGAGGATGGGCTGCCACGCCCCGATGTCCTGGCACTTCTCCGGCACCATGCGGCGAAACTGAGTGAGGAATTTCCAAGCATCGACCCGAATCTCAAACAGGTTGTTGAGCAGAGCCAGAGCCGGAGCCAGAGGGAAGGAGGCCACGAACAGGGTCACGAAGCCAAACTGGATGACTGCAAGAAACAAATTTACTAGCTGGTTACAATGTTCTGTTTGCAGCTGGGTTCAGATTTACAGCTCCAAACATTAGGCTTCATCTTACCCATCTCAAGGTATTCATAGAACAGTCCCAGTTTTGAAATGGCCTGGAGTTTGTAGTCCTGTTCCCAGCGAGGAGTCACCTTCTCCGCAGCCCGGCTGCAGCAAAGGCGAGACATGTGATTCTTGAGCCACCTGTGGAGAAACGCTTCAGTAAGACGTCTCTGAAGCTCTTTCTGCACTGTTTTACTGTCTGTAAGGAAAGGATTCTTCCGTACGGGAGCAGGACTTCCTGAATGTTGTTCAAGATGGCTTTCCCGCCCATAATGATGGCGAGCTGAGTGGTCAGTTCAATCAGACACCCACCAGGATCACACTGGAGAAGAAAAACCCACAGGTAAACAAATCGATGCATTTAAACATTCTAAGCGTTTGAAACAACCCGGCTAACGGCACCTCTTCATTCCGATATTTTCCCAAGAGATAAACGGGAGCTCCGGGATGGCCGACTGCTTTTCCTTTCACAAAGGCAATGTAGAAGCAGGAGGAGTAGTAGTTAACAAACTGAAACAGGAACATCTTCAGGGTCAAGCTGTTTTCGTAGTCGGTTCTGGTCCGAGGAAGCTCTGTTCGTCACAGGAGAAAAGTTTGGAGATCAATGATTCCACGTTCTACTGAGGAGAGAACCGAAGAGCGTGCGCCGCTCAAACCCACCAAAGTCTGTGATCCAGATGGCGACCCGCTCGTAGAGAATATTGAGGATCATGATAACAACAAAGCTGATGAGGGAAGCTGTGACAGACGTGGCCATCTGAGGAGTCACGTACTCCTTTATCGGCTCAAAATTCTTCAGTTCGTCTGTGTTTCTGAGTTTAATCGATAAGGCGAAGAAGACGGCCAGCCGGTACACAATGATGGCCACGATGGAGGCCAGGATCAGCATGATCTACAGGACAAGACACATTTAACATTTTTTAGTCTTTTTATCACATTTTTGGAATTTTGTGAAAATTAAAGACTACTGGGAGTTAAAAATAATGGGATGAACAACATAATTATCTTCAATCAGCTTCTCTGTATTTTGTTTTAGATAGAAAAAAATAGTCTAATCCCTCATTTGGCTCCTCACAGTACAAATTTGCAAAATATAGATTTCTTATTTAATTTAGTTTTTTTTCATCCTTTTATCGTACACGGTTGCTTTTACAATTTCAGTATGTGTTTTATATTTGTTGTGATTCTCCAATGATTCCTTCCATATTCATTGTATAATAACCATGTTCTGCTGTAAATACACACTGGTTGTATGTACATTTTTTAGGTTTGTGATTTTCATGTTGCCCTATGTTTTTCTCCACTATAGTTTTTCTAAAAGTAGCTTATAATTGTGAAAATAGATTGTATTTCAATTTCTTCAGTTCCCTTATTTAGTAATTCCGTTTGTCTATTTTACGCAGACTTGCAACTGTTTTTGCCTCTAATTAATATGAACGTTCTTTAAAGCAACATTCCGCAACTTTTACGCCTTAAAATTATGCTTTTTTGTAAAGTTTTTGCGTCATACTATTATCTATTATGTTCATTTTCATACCTGTGATAGTGTTGGGGGGTCCCACGTCTGTTTACTGCATGATACAGTTTTTGAGCTTCAGGTAGCGCCGGAAGTACTGACTGGGTGTCGTTTTATGGCAGAATATGGCAAGCCAAAGGGATAAAAAAAGCGTGCGTTCTAAACGCGCGTTATGTCCGTCAAAATGCGTGTCTTGAACGCGCATTTTGACGCCAGAGGGGGCAAAAACTAACGTGTTCTAAAAGCGAGCATTATGTCCGCCAAAACGCGCGTCTTGAACGAGCGTTCTGGCGGACATAATGCGAGTATAGAACACGCATTTTTTAAAAAGCCCTTTGGCTTGCCATAATTGTATAACGTAGACTCGCTGTAGCAGCGGCAGATTCACCAAAGAAAGCTAGAAATCCCTTATCAGAGGAATCTAGGAAAAGAAAAGAAGAACGTGATAGAGCAAGAGCAAAGACCAGAGTTATTATTGGGCCGTCTTTTCCTCGCTGGAGAGCTCTTTTAGAAAGAACAGCATGAATTACAGACTCTAACCTAGCCGTGCTGCTAATGGCTAGGTAAGTAATAAATGATTTCACCGGGGTTATTGTGTTTGGTCGGGCATAAAGTTGTTATACAGTCCTGATAGAACTATTTATTCAATGTGTGGAGGTGGAAAAGTTTGTTTTCGTTGTTTTGCCTGATATTAGGAATGTAAACATGCCTCTTATGCCCGAGAGAGAGATTTAATGTTACGACAGTGACGTTACGCAGCAAGCCTCTAGAGGGTGACAAAGAGCACATAACTGCAAAGTTGCGGAATGCTGCGTTAAGCATTTGAAATGTAATGTTGCATTGCTTGCATACAATATGTATATGTGTTTGTGTATTTGTGTGTATATATGGCAAAAAAAAGTTTTTCTTTGTACTCGCCACAGAAAATGTTGTTTTTTGTTGCTTTTAATTTGTAATTAATGTTTTAGGTTTGTTTTATTTTGTTTTTTTCTGCTATCTTTCTTTTACTGGCTTTAATGTAAGAGGACCCAGTTGAAAATGAGATGGCTCATCTCAAGTGTTTTTATCCTCCTAAAATAAAAGTTAATAAATAAATAAATAAATTTCATGATTCTTGAAACATACTGTATATAAACTTTATTTCCCCATCCCTAACTGGCAACGCGAAAGAGTCAGTGATTGCAGTAACCGAATTTGACCATAGGATGTCACTATTACTCAATTCTTACACACTGCACTCATTATTGCCTTTAGGCAAAAAACAAAGAAGCTGGAGGTACAGAAATCAAACAAAAGAAAAGTGACGTTAAAAAACAAAACAGAAATCTATTACCCAAAACAGGACGGTTCCAATTCCAATTGACACCCGAATGCATCTTCCACAGGTTGTGTACGGCACTTTTTCTTTCACCTGCAACCAATACAAACTCTTCAAAACGATAATCACAATGTGCTAATGCAAGGCTACATTTAGGAGTGTTGTGATAATAAATATCAATATACTTTTAACTATAATACTGAAATTTCAGACAGTTTTCCATAAGATTTCTCATCAGTTGAATAGAAGGGTGTGTTTTTACCCCTGTGATGGGGTTTTTCCTCTCATAAATACACTTGGCTTCATATTCTGGGCGAGGTGGCTCTTCCTGCTCCAGAAACTCCACCGTGTCCCAGTCGTACTCCAACTCCGCCTGGTAGCGCTTCCAAAACTCCAGGAACAAAGTGACTACAGGATGAAGAGACAAAAACAAACTGTGAGAGACAGAAGGAAACAGTATACACAGCTTCTTTTATTCATAGATTTGCCTTTTATGGTCAAAAATGATGTTAAAGTAAATCATATAAGCCTGAAGCTGTGAAACTCACCCCAGACGGACATGAAAACGGCAAATACTAAAGTTCCATAGTTGTCAAATATGCAAAGTTTCTAAAAAGGAGAGAGAAAAAAACTTGATATGCATGAGATAAAAAAGCATCTACACAAATAACAATCCATAGTTTGCAGAATTAGATGAAACACAATCAAAAATAATATATTTTTTTCTTGTAACAAATGCAAAGCTCACCTTTGAGGTGTCACAGGTGCTGTTTAACATCCAGTAGGTGCAGAGGTCACACTGAGGACACATGACAATGTTTCCTCCGATCTCTGGGTCACACACCTCCTTGCTGAAGAATTTCAAACACATAACAGGATGTTAACGGAGGGTGTGCGCTGTCAAGAGCTACAGGAATGTAAACAACACATGCCAACGACAGAAGAGGTTTATGCAGGTTTTAGTGTGTTTTATTTACAACTTTTCTCCAGACGTATTTCCTGAGATGAGTCTTCTCCTTCAGTGGTGCCTCCCTAACTTTTGCAGAATGTGTTTATTTTAGTTTTAAAAAGGGTGGGCGTCCTTGGAGATGATGTCATCATGAAGGTAGCATAAGCTGCCCTCAAATACGAAAGGGCTGTCATCACAGACAAAATATTTCACTTTGGCACTGAAACAACACAAAACAAGCTTTTTTCTGATCTTAATAGTTCTGGTCCTCTTTGATCGTGAGAAAATGAATCAAATGATTTCACAAACAGATTTTGAGAGTGGGAAGACCCAGGACACGCTGGAGAGATTATGTCTCTCGGCTGGCCTGGGAACGCCTTGGGATTCCCCCGGAGGAGCTGGCCCAAGTGGCTGGGGAGAGGGAGGTCTGGGCTTCCCTCCTTAGGCTGCTGCCCCCGCGACCCGACTCCGGATAAGCGGGAGAAAATGGATGGATGGATGGATGGATTTTGAGAGTGCTGATCCGATCCACATGAAAAAATGACTCGTTCCAGATGTCTCAGATTCAAAAGAATGATTCATTTAAACAATAAACGGCTTCCTTCCTGCAAATTTAAGTCTGAAGAGCTTTTATCAGCCGCTGATTGTTGTTGGTGGTTATTGATGCAGCTCTGTCTGATTAAGTTAGGACCAAAATGCTTGTTTAATAATGTTAACATAAATCTAGTTTGGAAAAAATAAAAATGTCCCACACATTTGATGACATAACAGAAGCTTCTGCTCATTTGTGTTTATCAAAAAACTCAGATTTTTGTCAAATAAATTATAATTAAAATAATTGTCTGGATCAGGAACTTGATATGAGCAAATGAAAGATTTTTATTTATTTTTTTATTTTCTATACCATCCCAGCCTTTTCTGATTGAAGGCTATTTAACCTAACGATTCCTCCTTTGTTCATCAGAAGAAGAAATGATTTTTTATATTTATTATACCTCCACGTGCTTGTTTCTTGAGTCCGATATCCATAAAAGAAACAGCACAGCCCCACAACAGCAGCCAGAGCCAGCATAAACGTGTAGAATCCCAGCCAGGCAAAGTAAATGCCGATCTTCTCCCCAAAGTACTTCCTAAAGGAAAATAAAAAAAACTGAACTTAATGCACGTCTTCATTAATACCAGATTCATGTGAGGAGGTTATAAAACAGTTTCCACACCTTATGAGGTCAAGCGGCTGCACCTTGTAGAAGTTCTTGGGATGAGCCCACTCTTTATAGAGTAGAAGCCTCTCATTGGGACAGCCTTCTTCCTGAGACCGGACATTAAACCTGCACTTGAATGGCAAAAACAACAGCATTATGCATTTTACAGCACTCCTTATGGACAATGAACTAAGGTCTAGTTCACATAGCAAGATAATCATGCTGATTTTTGACCCGATGCTCCCATTCGGATAATCTTAAGGGTGGAGTCTGAGATGTTTTTCTGGAGTATTTTTGCCATATTGATTGAAATGCTCTTTACACACCAATGGCAACCATTATATTCAATGTTTTGTCAAAAAATTAATAATTTTAATTATCTCTCTGAAATGTATAATCATGGAAAAACCTCATCTAATCATTGTGGAAGTCCCTTCTTAATGATTGTATCAAACCAACCATCCATCCCACTTCTGTGCATGGTATGGCCTGTACACTGCCTGTCCAAAAAAGAAGTCACCACCTGGATTTAACTAAGCAAATAGGTATGAGCCTCCTATTGGATAATTACTGCATGGGTGATTATCTTTCAGCTACAAGTTATTTAACCCCAACTGGTGCAATGAGTTGCTTCTCATTTCTTAAACAACCATGTGGAAAGACACATCTGGTGGTCGTGGAAAAGATGTTAGTTTGTTTGAGAAGGGTCACATCATTGGCATGCATCAAGCAGAGAAAACATCTAAGGAAACTGCAGAAATGACTAAAACTGGGTTCAGAACTGTCCAACGCATTATTAACAACTGGTCTGATGAGTCCAGATGGACCCTGTTCCAGAGTGATGGGTGCATCAGGGTAAGAAGAGAGACAGATGAAGTGATGCACCCATCATGCCTAGTGCCTACTGTACAAGCCTGTGGGGGCAGTGCTATGATCTGAGGTTGCTGCAGTTGGTCAGGTCTAGGTTCAGCAACAGGATGTGCTCCAAGAATGAGGTCAGCTGACTACCTGAATATACTGAATGACCAGGTTATTCCATCAATGGATTTGTTCTTCCCTGATGGCACGGGCATATTCCAAGATGACAATGCCAGGATTCATGGGGCTCAAATAGTGAAAGAGTGGCTCAGGGAGCATGAGACATCATTTTCACCACAGAGTCCAGACCTTAACCCCATTGAGAATCTTTGGGATGTGCTGGAGAAGGCTCTGTGCAGCGGTCAGACTCTACCATCATCAATGCAAGATCTTGGTGAAACATTAATGCAACACTGGATGGAAATAAATCTTGTGACTTTGCAGAAGCTTATTGAAGCAATGACACAGTGAATGTGTGTCGTAATCAAAGCTAAAGGTGGTCCAACAAAATTTTGTGACCTTTTTTTTTTGGTGGCAACGTTTTTTTGGCCAGGCAGTGTCTGAAGACAGGGGGTCTGACCTTTGAATTCTATTATTCAAAATGTGGCTTGCTTCAGTGACAAGAATATAATCTCATACCCCACCTTTAAGAACACGCCTGATTACAGTAACGGCTCTAAAAATGATCTCATCAGATATTCCTACCGTGTGTGGTGTGTTAAGAGCGTTCTGGTCTGCTCAGAAGCACGTCTGGACCACTCCGATCATAAATCAGAAACATTAAACATGCTGGATTGTCTTGGTCTGAGTTCGACGTGCAACCGGTTGAATATACGGTTAACCACTCAAACTGAAGCACGCGCGTCCTCTTACATGTTTGTTTACTCCAAGGTCACGTTTGATCTTGAGAGGTTTTTGCCAGATTCCGTCTAATCTGTGAATGTTTGTGTGTGAAATAGGTTCATGTGTAGTTTTTGCTGTTTCCACACACCACACACTGCAGGACCAAAACTGTTATATCCTTGATTTTTCATCACCACATATATGTTACGTTTTGAAAATTGTCTGACAATGTAAAAATCCTGCCACCTTGCAATGCCTAACAGTAATTGTAATAAAGTAGGAAACTTACGTCGTGAAGGGGATAGGCACCTTTGTAAACTCCACTATCCAGCAGTTTGTTGATGCCAAACTTCTTGGTGTTTCCTCGTGTTTCATAAAGGGCGCTGCTCAGGATGTAAAATGCCTGAGAGAAGAAGGAAAATATGAAATCTCGTGCCCCTTTAAGACCTGTCCTTATAAACCACAGGCCGTCTGAACCAACTGTAGCAACTTGCCATCCGGCTCCTCATGGCTGGTGTGAAGAAGTGATCTTTGTCTTTGATATGGAAGTATTCCTGACGGTCTCTCTCGAAGGGCGCGGTGAAGAACTCGGGCTCTTTTCTGATCAGGTCTTCGTTGGGATAGAAGTGCTTGGTGATACAGGAGATACAGTCCCACGTGGAGGGGCGGGAGGCCATGTCGTTAGGCTGGATGGGGACTTTGATGTGCAGGACCTCAGCGTAGGTGCACAGCACCTTCCACGGCATGTGAACTTTTACAAACACAATTTCCCCATCCACGACCTGCAGAGGATTAAGAGATTAGTTTAAGTTGGAGAAACAGGAGGAGAAAAAAAATCTGATTAGAAGGTTTACCACTTACAGACTTCACAGCTTCCAGCTCCATGCCCATGCTCATCAGACTGGCCTCAAAATATTCTCGTCGTCTCTGCAGAGAAACCAAAAAAAGATTTAATGAGCTATAAGTTTAGAAGTGAATTTCTCATGATTCTATTTTTACAAGCTTGCAAAGAGCACAGCTATGGCCAAATAAGTACTGTGTTTGACTGGCTTCTGTGTTTTTAGAGCTTTTTTCAGATGTTTCTGTTTTTTATTTTATTAAACCTTCATTTAACCAGATAAAAGTCCCACTGAGATCAAGACCTTTCACAATGGGGACCTGGCCAGCTAATAGAAAGCTCACATTCTTTCCTATAAAAAAAAAAATCATTTAGTAAATATACAAATAAAAGTTAAAGTTAAAGCCCCAAGTCATCCCTGTGGTGGGGAGCGGGAACTATTTGGTGGTTTAACCCCCCAATCCAACCCCTTAGTGCTGAGTGTCAAGCGAGGAGGCATTGGGTCCCATTTTTTCAAAGTCTTTGGTATGACCCGACCGGGATTCGAACCCCGGTCTCCCAGTCCCGGGGTGGACGCTCATACCATTAGGCCACTGGAGATGGTGAAAACCAGGTAAAAACCACTGATCAATGTTTTTACTAGGGGTGGAGATTTAATGTGTTGATTATGATTAATTAATTAGGAAAAAATTACGCGTTAACAAAAATGAACGCATTTAAAGCGGCTGTCCGGAGTTTCCCCTTTCAGGAATTATGTATGATTTTTCAGAAATCCGTAAAAGTGATTGCCTTATCATGTAGTGTGATATAATGTAAGCAATACGTTTTTTTTTTTTTTTGCTAAGCCCGCCCCCTGCCTCGTAGAGCTCCGTGCAATAGGAAACTGAGTGCCGGTCAGAAATAACCAACAGCGTTAGACTATCGCTTAGGTGCTCCAGAGTTAAGGTAGTACCTCAGCTGATGCAGAGTTGATGAACTTTTCACGGACAATTAAGTCTTTAAACTATAAATATATGAAAACACAACATGACATGACAATAATAATGGTAAAACAACATGTTTTAGCTCTGTTTGTCAGCTACAGAAGCACATTCATAAACAAGAAACGTGCAGTCGCCATCTTAAAAAACCGAATCGAACGACTCTTGGTGTGATATGCTTGTCAGCCACTAGATGGTGCCATCGGATAAAAGAAATACTCCGGACAGCCGCTTTAACCCGTTGGACCCGAGGGGGGACCTTGAAGTTTAGCAGCAGAATACATGCCCTAAATATCAATAAATATCATCAAGCTGCATCTTTAAAAAAACTTCAGAACCTTGGCTACAAGACCATGCAAACCATTTTTTATGTGCTCCAAACACAACTAAAACTACAATCAAATGAATGATCGGAAATCCCTCTTCATGTGTGTTTTTGCCTTCATTTCTGTCTCTAACGCTGATAAAAACCACCCATTTTAAAGCTAAGGCTCTACTGATTCTAAATATGTATCTCCCAACACTACACCTATATATATACCAGCCCATATTTTCTGTTTTGAATTGAAATACAATTTAAAAGCTTTTTTTTTTTTTTTTTAGAAATTAAGAGCTTGATTTTACAATAATCATGTCCATGTTTATGGTTTGATTCTCTGCCTCATTATTTTTAAATTAAAAAATTGCTTTTGGGGCAAATTTAATCTTGAACGATTAAAATGCGATTAATCAAGATTAATTAATTACAAAGCCTCTAATTAATTTTTTTAATTGAGTCCCACCCCAAGTTTTTATTTGAGTCATTTTAAAAATATTAAAGGGGACCTAGAATGTAAACCAACATTTTCCTTGTAGTTGTTGAATAAGACAGCTTGGGTGGTCAACAGTAGCATGCCAAAAAGTCAAAGCCGTGTTTGACCTACTTTTTATGTAAATTAGAAAGTTGAAAAAGGCGAGAGAAAACCTCCTGTTCTGAGAAAGCCTTCCTTAACGCGTCATAAGAGGGAGCCACGCCTCCTCAAACCTGCATGTGTCTGAGCCCTTCTGGGGAAACCAACCAACCAATCAGCATGTCCTGGCCAAGTGGGAGGGGTAAACAGCTCTTTTCACTGAAGGCCTGAGTAAGGGGGTTTAGAATGGCCTGTATCAGGGCTCCTGGGACAGATGAAAGCCAAAAAAAATTTTCTTATGCTTTTTGGAGGCTCAAAGCTCTGTTTTAGATTGTTGATTAATTGCATTCTAGGACACCTTTAAGGTGATTGTTATAACAAAGCAGTCTTTCTACGTGAGTTAAGTATTTAATGTATCCATGTCAGCATGTTTAAGAGGACCAGAAGCCCCATTGTTGTCACTTCCTTTTGTTTCATCAGACGTTTCCAAGAAAAACAGGGAAATAACTTTATTTTTACATATACTGACAAAGCATAAAACTTTTGCATTATTTTATCGAATGTTCCGCTCCACCTTCCACGCCCACACGTGTTTATCAGCCGATGGAAGATGTGTAACTTCTGTTTGACAGAGCAAAGGGAGTGCCTGGTGCAGACAGAAGCGCGGCTCAATCCTCTGAGGATTTCGTTTGGTTTGGGATTGTTGTGAAATTCCTCAGCTTCAGAGGATCTGTCCTCAGGAGTCACGGCTGACTTTATTACCCACGTCTTCCAAGGAACTCCTTCAAACAGGCTGAGCAGCTTTGAGGCCTGTTTTAGGTGACACTCAATACTTCCTGTCAGTGTTGTGAAATGACATAAGAGCTTTCGTGGAAAAATTCAAATGGGAATGATGGGAAAAAAAAACTCCCACGAACGGCTGATTTACTAAACAAATCAGGCGCCAACGTTTCACTTCTTGTCCGATCTCACTTATTCCGATCCTTGGCCGTCTCTAAACCTCTGAAGTGTGTGCTGTAGTTATGTTATGTAGTCATGTTGCACAAACAACTGTAAGCCTATTGTGAAAAACACCTGAACACACCTGGACGAGCCTGTTTCTCAGTATCCTGTTGAGTTATTTTTATCCTTTATTTTTCCTATTTTTGTTACACGTCATTAATCAAGTGACGTTTCCAGCGCCCTTCACAAACTTCTGTCCATCCTTGTAAAATAATGACATTTTTCAGTAACACTTTACAGTAAGGATCCCTTTATTAACGCTACTTAGTGCATTATTAAGCATTAATAAACAAAGGATCCTTTTTATTAACGTTCCTGATATTGTTAACTATTAAGTGTCCTTAAAGTTAGGACAAAAGGCCAGGGGGTGTCTGCTTATTAATGCAATACCTATTATTAACATTAATATTTATTAATAGTTTATTAATGCTTAATAATGCACTAAGTAACATTAATAAAGGGACCCTTATTGTAAAGTGTTACCCATTTTTCTTCATATATTCCATAACATCTCACAGCTTAAAGCCACTGGAAATCCTTTGTACACATTCATAAGTGAATAAGTGTAGGACATCCTGGTGGAAATAAAAACACCTTTTACAAATACCCAAGAGCCAACAGTGTCTCAGAGCACCGAAACGCACATTTTTATCAAGTATTTAATTAAAAAAATAATAATTTACTGTTTAAGTTTTTGTTTTGTTTGCATCTTATGACATTATTTAAATTTACAACGTTCAAACACCATTTAAACTGACTTTTTCATTAATAAAACAGCTACACTCGTTTATTTAGGAGCCGAGAAGTTTTATGAAATCCTAATTTAAAGCTGATATACCTAACAGTTCACAGGTAGCTGGGATCTATATTTATACTCGGAGTATTCTTGTAATGACGATACTTTATTAACAATGGAAACCCACCTTATGCCTTTGGAGTTGGTGCCTCTTCTCATAATCCTTGTTCTGTCTTATTTCCTCATCTTCATACACCAGAATGAAATCAATCCTCCTCACGCCGTCGTTGAAAAATAAGGTGTCGGATTTGTCGTTATACTCCACCTGTGGGCAAAAGCTAAGCTTAGTAGGTAGGTGGGTCACAGCATGAAACTCGTACTGCTCTTCCTCCATGATATCGTAGACGCTGGACATGCTGCAGCGTTAGTTTCTGAAGCCCCAGAGCAGAGATCCTGGTATATATACACACACACTGGCCCTCACAGGCTGATTATATCCGTGATGTTGGCCATTAGGAAGAAATGGGAAGAGTCAACAAACACCAGGATACCCGCCCTTCATCCTCCTCCCTCCCTTCCTTCCACACAATGAGATTTGTGGCATAATGAGGCAAACTCTTAATAACATTTGTGAACATGTTTGTTCTGCTTTCTGCTCACGAGACACACAAAAACACCAGATCTATTGTTCGTATTCATCAAAATAATAGGAATCTGTTTGTTCAACACACACACACGCAAGCACACACACGCACACACACAGTTTGCGTTATAGTATTTCACCTGAACTGTTGGGCTCAGTTTCCGTCCTTCTTTAATAGAGTGATATGTGGGTAAGAACTCCTCAGGATAAACTGTGAAAGACAAAAAACAAGGTTATGAACATAATAGGAAGGTTAAATAAGTAAATAAACAAATAAAATAGATGTTAGTTAATCATCTCCTGTTATGTGGAGTCGAGAAAGGAGAGAAAGTTTTTTTTATTTGAGTAATCAACCGGAAAGATCTGCAATAATAAGGTATGGAATATTAGCTTCATGTAAAAAATTCAAATTACAATTGAATATATGTACTCTGATGGGTTTTTGGTACATTTTTCTTTATATTTCTCTTTTTCATCCATAAACTGATTTTAAAAACACATGAAGCAATTATTTAAGCTCCCTTTTCGGGGAAAAAATAATACTTGTAAAGCCATACCATGCAACTTTTTCATATTTTTAAATAACTTGAGATATGTGCTAAAATGACCCTTTACAGGGTTAATGAAATGTCACTCAGACCCCCACCACCCTCTGTGGCCAGAATACCACATTTGCAACTTCAGAGTGGCGGTCCTTCGCCTGTTGGACTTAGAAAAAAATAGAGCTGACATGCCTGGCGCTGCTTTCTGCATGTTTCCTGCATGTTTTAGATCATGAGCACAGCTGATTTGTTTAATTTAGTGACGAATAACTCCCGTAGAAACTAATGAAGGCTGAGGAGACATTTCAGCAGTTAGATTAAGGTGTTAAAAAGACGAACGCACAGCAAGGAGAGATAAGTTTTACTTTCGCTTTCACCAACGAACACTAGGGGGTGCTAAAAACAAGCCAAAACTGACTAGTGTCCCTTTAAGGTGTTAAAAAGACAAACGCACAGCGAGGAGATATGTTTCACTTTTTCTTTCGCTAACGGACACTTAGAGGGGCTAAAAGCAAGTCAAAACTGCCAAGCATGCCTTTAATATGCAACAAAAACTTCATGACTGTTCGTTTACATTTTCAAACGTTTTTAAAATCTTAAAAAAAAAATCGGTATTAATTTTGATAATCTGGGAGAGTTTCACAACAAAAATGAATAAAATACCAATTTACAATTATTGTACAACTCTGACCCTCTAATACTGAATTTTCTGATTTACTTTAACATCTTAAAATTTGACCAGAAGCTGTAGGGTTTGTTATAGTAGGTTCTGAATGTCTGCAGATGGAGCATGTAAATGTCAAAGTGTGTGCTGCTCCTGAGTCTTTCTATCACAACAGACTGGCTTTCCCTTATTTCAAATATTATTTAGGATGCAGCTGTTCTCTGAGATTTTTAAAATGATTTAAACTAAAAACTCACCAGGATAATAACCTTAAGTGTCCTGATCGCATCGATAACAGAACATCATGCCAAACATTCCCTACACTGTTTAATTTTTCCTTGGAAAAATAAGAGGAAAAGTAGGTCAGTGTTTCCCCTGATGCTCTACGGCCCTGACCAAACCAAACCCGGAAAACAATAAATAAAAAACAAAAAGAGTCATCTGTAAAACACTGTAAGCTGTTTTCTTTTACTAAACAGATGACAGAACATCCATAACGGAGTCTTGTAACGAAGCCACGATGAATGGAAATCTAACCAGGAACAGATGTTGTTTTCAAAACACGAGTCATAGAAACATGCTGGAAACTAACTGTAGATTTACTGCTCATCAAACAGAAGAAATAGAAAACTTCCACCACTGACATCTTCAGCACTTATCTCCACAATCTCACAGCAAAACCTCTCAAGCATAAACAGCAGAAAGAAAGTGGAACCAACAGCTATGAGCTGCTGCAGTGGCACCAACTGTGTGCCAACTTCCTTTTTAGAGAACATCCTCCACAACGTTCTCACAGTAATGAAGGCCGGAGAAACTAAACAGGAAAAGGTTGCATTGTTTTAGTCAGGAACCTCCTATAGCCCACACAAGACCACTGTGCATGGATTATTTAGGTTAAGTTTAATATGAGCAACAACTAACAGGAAGTGTTTTTTCCTCTTCCTCTAAAATAAAACTGTGTAGAGAAATAACACTTTCCTGACCTCTTCTGACTATATTTTGCACAAAATAAGACCCCCGATTGTTGGTTTTAGATGTGAAATGCTTCCAGAATGGGTTGTGAGCAATAAAATGGGTTTACAGTGATAACAAATCTGGAGAAACCAGAACAGAAATGAATGAAATACAACTGGATCTCCTGATTATCCGTACGTAATGAAGTGGAACCAGACTATAACCGCACTACAGGATCAGCAAGTGCATTAACGTTTAGTTACAATGGAAGATCTGACACGCCCTTCATGGTCCAGCATGGTGACAGTCATGTCTGATGACTAGTAATGAAAATGCTGACGTTCCTTTCTCTCACACTTGATTTAAGGCAGGAGTCAGATTATCATCTGGAATCTTAAAAATCCAAATAAGAAGAGAGTGTTGACAAAAGAAATCACTCCCAGTTTCTTTGTAGTTTCTTGGGAGCCACAGCTTGTTTGCATACTAACTGAAGGTGAATCAGAATTTGAAATGAATGCTTTTTTTAAGGGTTAACAAATGACTGGTCTGGTCTGGTCCAAGGATTTTGGACGTTGCACCACAGCTGCATGCAACAGTTTGCATAGTCTGAATATTTAAATGTTGAGGTTCTTATCATCAAGCTGTTTAGTTAGATCTCGTGTTTAATGTGTGTAAAATGTTTATAATCAACTAGAAAATTAAATATTAAGGGGAAAATAAGGATTTAAACTAATTGATGGAGCCAGAATAGGAAAATGTAACACAGGGATGGGTAAGAGAAATCCCACGTGACAGCAGGGATAAAACCGGATAAAACCCAACATGACCGCCACACCTATGGTGTAAACAGACAAACAAATAAATAAATCTCGCGAAAGACACAATCGCTCTCACCAACTTCCTCTTCTATCATGCCCAACTTTGCATTTTCTAGTTCTTCAATGTCGGACTCCATCTCAATGTCGTTCTCCATAGTCCGTAAAGTACGTCAGGGGTCTCAGGCGTCAGCAGGAAAAATGAAAATAAATGTACGTTATTGTGGTGCCCCGCACATTCCTGCTTTATTTCAACACCAAGCTGAGTTTGAACAAGAAAAGCGTGGTCAAGTCGAGGCTTGAGAAAATGGAACTGGTGCGGGTGGAGTTGGAGACAACAAAGTAGGAGGAGGAAACTCTTCTCACAGTTGATGCTAAGTTAAGTCGGGGGAAATATTTCACTTAGGCAAGCTCGTTGTTTATAACAACGCAGTCAGCACGTAGGTAAATTAGTAAAAGCTGAAAATAGGCCTATGTTGATGTTCAACTTGAGGAGATTCCCCCTTTTTTACCTGTTGTTTCACGACTTTGATATGTTTTAGTTAACCGCCGGTGTTATCATGGCATAGCGGAGATAACCTATGCTTGTCGTATATCTAAATTGGAAACTAGTTGTTTATGATAGTTTATGATTGTTTAACTTTTCATTTTTTTTCCACCAAATAACTTAGGGTGGGACCAGGAACATAAAAATTATGCTCAGTGCCGAGGGGAACGAAAAGGACGACGGAACGTCACTGAAGCCACTTCCGCTAATAACAAACCCGCTAGCCTCCGTTGACTTGAAGTGTTTTTGTTTATTTTTTCCTAAGCGTGTAAACATCCCCGTATGTTAGTAGATTGTTAAAAATAACATTTTTATTATTTTACACATACTACAATGGACATTTATCTGCTTTGGTAATTATACATTTTAAAAACCGAAGAAAATGCCAACGTTTTTGCTAGGGAACAAGCTAACGCAGCGGTGATAGCATGAAAGAACATGTCTTGAGACCGTCTGTAACTCACATGACTAATTTTACAGTTTAAAATAATTTTTTAAAGAGAAAACTCAGTTATTCGGTCACGTTGACGAGGTGAGTTCACATTCACTTACCAACAGGCAATTCACAGGTTACGAGCTAACATTTGTGTCAAATCAGCTATCCATGAAAGTATTTTCCCCAACAATGTAATTAATATGTTTCAGGTTGTGTACAAATGATCACTTAAGTCTTGTGAATTGTCAGATAAAATGCCACAAATATGTAAATGATCCAGATCAAGTTGATTTAAGTATCTTTGAGATGATGATTGTATGTTAAAGCGTTACAGCGTTTTTCTTTTGTTCACAGGTTAAGCTCACACCGTAGGTTTGCAAAATGAAGATGTTCTCAGTGGCTCACAAGACCGTCTTTGTAGTGGATCATTGTCCCTACATGGCGGAGTCCAGTCGTCAGCAGGTGGAGTGTGACGTTTTGACAAAGAGCCGAGCTCAGGGGGTCATCCCTTTGGCCCCTGTGTCCAAATCCCTTTGGACTTGTGCCGTGGAATGCTCAATGGAATATTGCCGGATCCTCTATGATGTTTACCCAAAGGACAAACTGGTTAGTTTTATTTAAATATTTGTTTTTGTATTTAATTTCAGAGCCTCAACATATCAGCTCCTGCTTACTTTATTGGGATTCATGGATATTGTTAGCCTAGTGAACTAGACCAATTCTTGCTTTGCAGAGTTTGAGTTATATATACACATATATAGGATGGCTTGCCAGGCTAGGATATTGTTGGAAGAGACATTTAAATTCTTCAGGGAAAATCTTAATGAGTGAGATAGAATTAAAAGGTTTAATAGGTTTAATGAACACATTAGTGATATTAACAGTGCCACTGATGTTTTTTGCAATTCACAGATTAATTACATTGTCAGTGATTCAGAATTCCACATACTGAACAACTGGAGGCGAGAAGATCAGAGCACCCATGAGGTAACCAGCTTTTGAGACTTACTAGACTAGACGAATGTGAAATTTAATCAGAATTAATAACATTTTGTTGAATTATCTCCCCGATTTCAGCTCATGGCAACTTTAGCTGCTGTTGGGCCACCAAATCCACGTGAGGATCCTGAGTGTTGCAGTATCCTGCATGGGTTAGTCGCTGCGGTGGAGTCCTTATGCAAAATTACAGAGCTGCAGCACGAGAAGCGCACTGCTTTAATGGACACAGCCGAGAGAGTTGCCAATAGAGGTCGAATCATCTGCTTGACCAATGCAAAAAGGTAAACAACAGAAGTCAGCTGAGGTGGTCTGTGGATTGACATGGGTATATATGCTGGTGAAGGTTCTCAGTCAGGGTAGAGTGATGCAAAGCCCAATAGAACAGCCTGAAACATAAGACAGCATTACATTTGTTGTAATATTCTACCTTTATCTGCACCCCTACATGAATATCATGTTTAACAAATGGAACACAGCATTTCGTCAATGAGACAGATTGGTTATCAGAAGATGCAAAACAACTGTAAAGTTTGATGGGATGTTCAAGTAAATACAAAAATACCAAACTTAGGACTCAGAAGAACTCTGCTGCCTTATATGATGGCTAAGTCACCAAATATGAGTTATGAAAGATTAAAAACAATTTAAAACAGTGGCAAAATATTCCAAAGTGACTAGATAGAAAGTGGCCAGAGTGACCCAGAATGAATCAAAACACTGATATGTCTTTAAAATGAAATTGAATCTGTTTTTGTGTGTTTTTATTGGATTGGGGTTCATATCGTTTACATTTTCTTTTCTTTTTGTTGTTTATGATCTATTTATGACACCCATGTCTTGTTTATTATTAAATAAAACTACATCTCACCTCTTTTTGTGTTTCCCTCATAGCGACACACACGTGCGCATGTTGGAGGACTGCATCCAGGAAACTATTTTAGAACAAAACAAGCTTGCAGCAGGTTCAGATAGGTCAGTACTCTGCATGTAAAAACACATGTTAGAATAATCTGGACCCTAACATTTGACTAGTTTGTTTTTTTCCTGCTTAACTGTTTTAGGCTGATGGCTGTTCAGCAGTGTGATCTGGTGTTAGTTCACATCTACCCACAGGGTGAGGACACCCTGGTGTCTGATCGGCCAAAGAAAGAGGTGATAAGCTCAGAAACCAACACATCTGACAGCATCGTGACACAGCTACGTTCTCACTGAAACACTCTTGCTGTCTCAGATCTCTCCTCTGCTCACCAGTGAAGTTCACAGTGTGCGTGCTGGGAGGCACCTGGCCTCCAAACTCAACATTTTGGTCCAGCAGCACTTTGACTTGGCCTCCACCACCATAACAAACATCCCCATGAAGGTAAATAGCGCATCCTCTGGCCTTTTGTCTGGTTCTATTTGCACATCTACATCTTTTTGCCTGCTGCTAGTTAAAAGATTTCTGCTCACCTTCATTTTTGTTTATTAGATTGCTAACACTTGTTACCTTTTCAAGCATTTGTACTTTCTTTTGCTTGCTTAATCATCAGTTACTTTTCTTATTAAAACACACAAAAAACCTCTTCAGCCTCATCTTTTTGTTTCACCTGCACGTTTATATGACTGTGGACGTGCTGCTGGTTTCATGCTGTATTTTCTGTTTTGCTAGCCCACATTAAATGTTTGCGAACAGGTTAGTACTCTTATCCACACACACATCAAACAGAGGACGAGTTTTCAGCATGTAGCTCGGCTGTTGAAAACACCGTCGTTAAGAGATTTTGATGTGACTTGACAGATTTGCTGCTCGAGTTCGAGTAGAGAGCAGGCAACGTTGGTCTGAAAATGTTGACTTATTTTTTCCAAGTTAAAAAACTTTTATTGGCTTGTTTTATTGCAAAATTCAAAGGTCCAAAAGGAAAACCCGTGTGTGACCAGTGTTGCCTCATCTGTTATTTAGGTTTGTTTACCTTAAAAATTGCCCCAAAAACCTCCTGTAGTTTCTGTTCCTCCTCTTTGTTCTTTCATGGCAACAAAACTTTCCATTTATTGCATCCTTGTGGTCCTTTGTGCTGTCGTGATGAGTTTGTTTTTGTTCCTTTTCAACTTTATTAAGATTCTATGATAAATCTCCAATCGTTCACGAATCACAGATTGGAAACGTTTTCGTAAATATGGGATAATGCCGGGACACCGAATATCTGTGGAGTTATTTTTTAATTTTGCACATCAACATTTCTTCTTTGGAACATGAAATCAGCAGTTTTGTTGTTTGTTTCTGCATATTTGCTCAGTGATTGATGTGAATTTGTGCTAATGCGTCTTTGTGATTATTGGTGCGGGCGGACAGGAGGAGCAGCACGCCAACACGTCTGCTAACTACGACGTTGAGCTCCTTCATCACAGAGACGCCCACCTGGAGTTCTTTAAAAGTGGTGAGCCTTTGTGTTTGTTACACATCCGTCCTGCACGCATCATGAATGATGCTTTTGTAAAATTCACAATTAAATTTATTTCAAATCAGTTCTACATTTAAGCATAAACCATTAAAGCATTCTGTTTAAATCTGTAATTATTAATAAAGACGAGGTGTGTTTGTGTTGTAGGGGACCTGCATATGGCAGGGACCAGCACTCGAGAAAATGGACTTAAAGAGACCATCACGCTGAAGTGGTGCACCCCTCGAACCAACAGCATAGGTAGGCACGCTGCAGGAGTTTTACCTTTACAGTTTCTTCCTCTTTAACACAAATAGATTAATTTTGCTAATATGATGCTTTAATTATTGATTTTTTTTCTCCCTCTACTCATTGCAGAGCTGCATTACTGCACAGGAGCTTATCGCATCTCCCCCACAGACGTAAACAGTCGTCCCTCATCGTGTTTGACAAATTTTCTCCTCAACGGTAAGCTGCGTCTTTTAAAAAAAAAATCTCAGTTTATCTTTTCATTTCTGTCAGTTGAAGCAAACGTTCCTCATGATTCTGAACATTTATGAATTGGTTCAGCGCCTTTTTACCATCTGTGTAAAATCTTTCATTTTGACTGCAGGTCGATCGGTGCTGCTGGAGCAGCCAAGAAAGTCTGGGTCAAAGGTCATCAGCCACATGCTCAGCAGCCACGGAGGAGAGATCTTTCTGCATGTGCTGAACAGTAACCGCTCCACCCTAGAGGACCCGCCCTCCATCAGCGAGGGCTGTGGCGGCCGAGTGACGGACTACAGGATCACTGTATGTTTAACTCGCAGCAGCTCTGATCAGAACCTACAGCTGCACTTTTCTCATTCTTCTTTCTTTCTCAGGATTTTGGTGAATTTATGAGGGAGAACCGGCTGACTCCAGTTTCAGAGGCGTCCCATAATCCTTCAGGGAAGCTACCGATTGAAAGGGCCAAAGCTCAGCTAGAGCGTCACACCAGATACTGGCCGATGATCATCTCTCAGACCACCATCTTCAACATGCAGGCAGTGAGCGTCATCTAGCTCTTCTCTGTCTTCATTTTTTTACACATTAACCAACAATTTCATAATTCCACATCAGGTTTTTCAGTGTTCAGAGGCATTTCTGCATCCGTGTCCTCTCGTTTGCCTTTAACAGGTGGTCCCTCTGGCTAACCTGATAGTGAAAGAGACCCTCACTGAGGAGGATGTTCTAACCTGCCAGAAAACGATCTACAACCTGGTCGACATGGAGAGGAAGAACGACCCGCTGCCCATTTCTACAGTGGGATCCAGAGGCAAAGGCCCCAAGAGGTAAACGCCACATCCTCCGTCTGTTATTTATCTGCAGAGACAGGTTGGTGATATATTTGCATCGATGTGATCTCCAGGGACGAACAGTATCGCATCATGTGGAACGAGCTGGAAACGTTGGTGAAAACGCACGCCGGCGCCACCGACAGACACCAGCGAGTTCTGGACTGCATCATCGCCTGCCGCAGCAAACCCCCAGAGGAGGAGGAGAGGAAGAAGAGGGGGAGGAAGAGAGAGGACAGGGAGGACAGGACAGAGAAAAATGGCAGCAAAGAAACAGAAGACAAAAGTTGGCAGGAATCAGAGAGGTCAGTCAGGCCCGTTTGGTTGTAGTTTGAGTGTTTCCTCCTTCCACCATGGATCCAACACGAGAAGATGTTCTGAACTTAATCTGTGTTTTCTCCTGAAGGCTCAAAGGTTTGTTGGAGAAAGACAATCCAGAGTCGGAGGTGATCAAGGACTCCCCGGACTCTCCTGAACCGCTCAACAAGAAGCCCCGCCTGATCACAGAAGAGGCTCCGCCTCCAGAACGAGCAAAAGGTTCCAGCACAACTTGCAGTTTCACTGTGTTTTGAATTCATAGTTGACATCGGTTGTCGAGTTTGTGTTTATAAAATATTACCTTTTAAAAGGTTTGTGGTTCAGGACAAGAGGGTTTCATAGAAAATAATTAAATCGTCTCCCTCCCCGTGCAGGTCCCGTCACGCTCCTCAGCATGTGGAGCAGTCGGATCACTGCCGCCAATTCCAGGAAGCACCAGGAGTTTTTCGGCAGAGCAAGTTCTGTGAACAGCAAGTTCGAGTTATACCAGCACCTCAAAGATGAAAACGGGTAAATCATTGTTTTATTCCCTCTACATCTGTCCAAACGGCTGTCTGTGACTTAATCCTGCAAACTAAAAATACAGAAACAAGTAAAAGGTGATAAAATACATCTTTGATAAGTTTACTGCTGTTATCATTTCTTTTAGCAGATTTTATTCAGACGTGACACGATTCACTCGATTCAAAGCCTTTTTGCTGTTTACAGGGTGGATGTTCATGAAAACGGGAAGGCCTCCAGATGAGAATTCTGCAGATTTCTTCCTTTGCAGAAGATGAGATTGAGGACCACAGTGTTGCCCAGACTCTGGAGTCATGCCTCTAAAACGCAGACATTAATTAAAAGAAGGATGCGGCTGAACTCTGGGAATTTCTAATTTTTTACCCATGATTTTGTAGATTTGATCTTCACGTTGTTTTAATTACAAAATAAAAGCTGATTGTAGAAAGTTTCTGTGCACATTGTAATTAACGAATAAAACCTTAGATGTTTAGATAAACATTAGGAAATTAAACTACTGTAATTATGATGCTACATAATTTCCTTTTTTAGGTGTAGCTTTTCATTCATCCAACCAAAGCACCTTGTAACTTTACTCTGAAAGGTTAGATGCATTTGTTTTAAAAGTGTTTCATTTAATGTAACATCTTGCATCTTTTTACATATCTTCAGATGCACAAAATCTCCAACTTGAGGCTAAAACAATGAAAACTTCAAATACAAACATGCAATAATGTTCTGGAATATGGAAACTTTAGCTGTTGGGTCTTCAGGAAGGAGTCACAATAAACCCACGTTTTTAATAAAGCTGGGTATTTTTACTCATTTTATAAAGCCAGTTGTCATAGAGCCCTCCTTGTTCAAAACATGCTATTATGAACTCATTTATATGCTTATAGCATTTCTCACTGCTATAGCTTATTACCATTAGGTCCATTCAGACCATACTTTCCAGTCTGTACCATTCTATATGTTCTATATCCACTCATACAACTGTGAGTGCATGACTAATCCTTCAGAGGAATCCCATACAGTCACATAGCAGTCATCATCAACAGCAGACAGACCCACTATGGGTTGACTGTCTTGAGTCAGAGAGTGGTTGGCTCTGTTTGGTTCAGTCTGGGGGTGGGGGTTGGTTCCTGATGAGGTCATGGGGGTCAGACGAGTTCTGATTCTCTGCTTTGTGTGTCTGCTGCAGCCTGTGGATGACTTATTCATTTAGATCAGGTGTGTAGGAGCAGGAAGCTGATAGTTAATGTATGGCAAGCCAAAAAAAATGCAGGCTTGTTTCTCCGAGACAGAATGCATTAAGGGAATTGATGTCCCATTATGGTTGAAGAATTACAAATCGCCCCAAGTTCTTTATATTCTTGATAGTGCTGTCATGAGATTAAATTATTTTTAGATTATGACCTGTAATTAATGAATCTCTTTTTTAATCTCACCTACTAATGGCTGAGAAAAGCCCTCTTTTTGATGTATTTTTATTTAAATTCATTACATTATTGTGGCAGACTAAAAGATTAATGTATAACAAAAAAACTGGCTTTATAAAGTCATTTATTGTTTAACAGACTTCTAAACTTTCCTTTTACATCACCAAGGCAGAATAATACTGTGCTCTTTTATCAGTCTTGAATAATAAGAATTTAAAAATAAAACATCAGGTCCATATAGAATAATCTAAGTTAACACATCAAGGAACGCTTTCAAGAGCAATGCCAATAGTGATCACAGAACTAGTTACTAAAACATTTATCTAAAATGAAAATAGACTAAATTACAGTGCTGTAAGCTAGCATATCAAAACTAAAATAAAATGCTGATTAAGCATTAAGCATTCTCTCTCTGGTGAGAGATATATGGTATGATATCTCTCTTCACTGGATCAGTTCAAGATTTTGGCTTATAAATGCTTGAATGGCCTTGCATCTATTTACCTTTCTGACCTTCTCGTGCCTTATGTTCCATCTCATCGACCTCGTTACGTCGGCTGAACAGCATAGACTGAATGTACCTAGGGCGAGACTACAGAGATGACCCATCCCCGTGGTGGGGAGCGGTGAGCTGCAGCTGTGGCCGCGCTCTGGAACTATTTGGTGGTTTAACCCCCCAATCCAACCCCTTAGTGCATTGGGTCCCATTTTTCAAAGTCTTTGGTATGACCCGACCGGGAATCAAACCCCGATCTCCCAGCCCCGGGGCGGACACTCTACCACTAGGCCACCGGAGCTGGTTACTGTATTCATATTTTTATGTTCAGCATTTTGGGCAACATCGTTGCATTTAAAGTGCAGAACAAATAAACTCGATGATGATGATGACAGTTAAATATAATTACATAAAATAAATTAAAAATATGTCAAATAAAAAATCCCAACAGGTAGGCTAGAAAAGTCCCAGTAAAGTTAGATTAAAAATTAGATTAACGCAATTAAAAAAGTGCACTAAATGTAGCTGTGATTAATTAATCTCAGTTAATACGATAATTTGACACCCCTAATTCTTGACAATATTGATCACTGTTTGCATGCAATACAGTTCAGAGAGAAATAATTTCACAACCAAAGTGAATCTTTTTATCAAGTCACTTTATGCTTGAAAAAAATTTTTACTTTGTGGAACAGTATTGTTTTTAAAGCATAGCTACTGCAAAAGGTAGCAGTTTGTTTTTTATTTCACCCAAACCTGAAATAATATCACATGCTGATACTGTCGCCATCATCCACTTGTGCAAAATGTTAAAACACAACTCTGTGGCCAGAGTTTTCCTACAACAGTCATGTTAAATGGTGAGTTTCAACATGCAGTTTAAAAGTGTCCTCCAGCCTGAAGATTCTACCGCACTTCAAGCACTGAAAAGACTTCTTGTGTGTGTGGATGTTCATATGCCTCTTCTTTGCTCTCAAATTGGAGAAAGTTTTGGGACAAAGTGAGCACCTGTAAGGCTTCTCTCCGGTGTGTTGGCGAGTGTGACGGGTCAAATAGCACTTTGCGGTGAAACCTTTCCCACATTGTTTGCATCTGTAAGGTCTCTCACCGGTGTGGTAGCGCATGTGCCGCCTTAACTCCCCGGAGGAGAGGAAAGCCTTCCCACACTCTGAACACAGATAGTTCTTCTCTCCTCGGTGCATGCGCATGTGTCTCGCCATCTGCTGGATGGAGGTCTTTCCACATATGTCGCATTTATAGCGCCATTTCCCCGTGTGTGTGCGTGAGTGTGAATCTAGAGCATTTGAAGACCTGAAGCCTTTGCCGCAGGTGGAGCACAAAAACGGCATCTCCCCGGTGTGACTCCGGTAGTGGATGGTCAGGTACCATTTAGAGAGGTACTTCTTATCACACTTATCGCACTGAAATGGAGGACCTTGGCTGTTAGAGGATGCTGCTTCCTTTGAAACTTCGCAGATTTTCTCTCCAGGTTCTGTTTTGTCCTTCATCGGAGTGATATCATTCCCAAAGATGTTGCCACCTGCTTCATGAAAAGATCCAGGTTTCTGGATAGAATGAGTCTGTCTGATGTGCTGAAGAAGATCTGACACTTGGTTGAAAGAGTAGGAGCACTTAGAGCAGTAGCAGAGCTGAGAAGGCTCAGAACCTGAAATATGTGAAATAATTCCAATTAACACAGCAAACATCTATGTGAACACAGGTATGTAGGAAACCTTTTGCAGTTATCATGCCTTCACTTTGTGGATTTTTTCCATCATCACTTCTCTTCCCTGGATCGTCCACAACTGGTTCAGTCTGGTTTTCCTCAGATGATTCTTTACCAAAATCAAACCCCTCATCATCACTGACCGGGGACACTTCCTGATGTGAACTGGTTTTGGGATGCAGGGACAGAACGGGCAAAAACAGATTCTGAGTTTGAGAGAAACCTGTGACAAAGAAATAAGATTAACATTAGACTCAAATGTGCCTGTTTCAGCATGGAGAATTCAGCTGGAGGAGAAAGTAGCTTCAGACGACAGGATTTGGAGTCTTATTTCCTGATATTTGGACGTCTTGACTCTGATTGGCTAACAGCAATGCAACTCTACCACTGACTCTGTTGATGTTTTATCTCCACAAATAACACAAGCCTGGAGGAGTTCTGCTGTGTGGTGGAGTTGCTAATGCTAACGGTTAGCTTCTACTAGTCGAGATGTTCTCTGCTGTTTCCTGGACGCTAAACCAACAACAGTCTTCCCCGTTGCGAGTAAAGATGGGTGAGTCCATGAACATTAACCCTTGGAGGTCCCATAAAAAAATAACATTGGGGACCCTTAGCACAAAAAAATGTCCATGATAAAAAGGTGTAATTAAAATTATATAATGTTTCATAAGTCAGATTTTTTACACAGATTCCATCCTTGGCTTCAGCACTCACAAAACATAATAAAATATGTATGTGTATTTTAGATTTAACCCCTTTAATGTCAGGTTTCATAAAAAATCTGCATTGTAAAAAAAATACAAAAAACACTGCCTGCACAAAAAAATGCACGAGAGCCCTCTAAGGGTTAAGTGACAGTGTGACATAGATCTGTCAGGCTTTTCAAATCCTAGAGTTTCACCATCTATTTTCTATCAGCAGCTAATGCAGGAGACAGGTGGAGGAGACTATTTTCAGCCTGCATGTTAAACTTAGAGTGACTGATTATAATCAGAAATCAGATTTTAAAAATGGGGTTTCAGTGTTCCACACCTTTAAAGACTAATTTTCCATTTAATTATTTGTAAAACTAAAAACCCAAAATCTTTGTAGACAAACATTTTTGAGTTTTAGTCGACTAAAACTGACATTTTCGTCCAAAACACTAAGACTAAAACGAAGATGGCTGCACAAAACAACGGTGCTTCAGAGATATTGATGTAACCTCATTTTGTGAATATTTAGAAACATGTAGAAAGTTTAATTTCACTGAAAAAAGTTTTTCTTACATTTGTATTTAGTTTGTTGCTGGTGGAAGTCCAACAGCTCCTTTAGTTGTTCTCGCTCTAAAACCAGTTGTCCACATTCTTCCAAGACAGAGGGGGCGCTGCTGAGCCACTCTGCTGTCTGCAAATCATATAAACATAAAAATCAGCAAAAACATAAATCCTATTTAGTTACAATAGCATAGATTCACATTTTTAAATAAAATGAAAATGACAATATTAAACTACTTAGTTGATCCACCTGTTTTATGTCAGGGATGGGCAGCAGGCTGTCCAGTCTGGAGATGAATTTCCACACTAATGTTTGTAACGTGGCTTCATATTGTTGGCCGTAATGGACGGGGAAGACTTCCTGGAATAAAACGAGATATGGATACAGCTGCCTGGTTGTCTTTCATAATAAAAACACAGGTATCAAGAGTCTCACCATGAAAAACCTCTCCCTCTCTTCTGGGTCATCAAGCAAAGTTTGGACAACCTCCACAAAGTTAGTTTTTGAATTCTCCAGCTCCTCGAAGTCCTACCAGAGTGGAAAAAAAAGACAGGATCAGTGGATGTTTGCTTTTAAAGAGAGAACGAGTGTTTGCCTTGATGATGTAAAAGGAAAGTTTGAAAAAGAGTTACAGCTGATATCTGAGACCAACCTCCTGATCACAGCCAGAGCTCATCCTCAGGTTTAAAATGATATCCAGGTGGGGCTGGATGTCCAGCGGGGTGGCGGTGGTCTCACTACGACACAACTCCAGCACAAGCTGAAACAGACAGAAAGAGCTTCTTAACATGTTAACATTACATTATATTTTTTACTCAGTAATGATCTTTTTTCCCTCCAAATCATTATGAACTGATTATAGGAGAATGTGATCTGGCCTCTTACCCTCGCTCTGACTCTGAGCAGGAGCTGAACTCTTTCTCTGGCTGTGAGCAGCTCTGGAGCCAGCTCCGTCACCAGCACCACCAGCTCCTCCACTTTCCTATAATGAACCACATTACAACACTGGACCACCTGCCAGGCAAAGGCGGACATCAGGCGAAGGGTCGGAACCAGGAGGCACAAAGATGGGATGGATAAACGGCAACCTGGAAATGCAACAAGAACAATTCGTCATGTACTTCTTCGCCTTTTCTTTTGCTTTGTTCCCAACTGGTTCTGCTTGCAGGATTTTTTGGTGCTCTTCTATCAGCTTGTTCACTTTAACCCTACACTGCTGCAGCGTCTTATTAAAGCCGACCAAGGCTAGTTGAGAAGCTGCTCTTGGATGTTTGCTTGTGCCCTTTTTCCTGTCTTCCGTCAGTTTTTACCATTCAAACTTGGTATGTAATGTCACTGTGTGTGTGTGTGTGTGTGTGTGGTGGGGGTCTAATAAGGAGGTGGAGGCTCTAATGATAAATGATGGGATATTAGATTAGATGAATGTGGGTTGTTGTTATTCAGCCTGATATTCTGTAAAGGATGGTGTTGTTAGGTTGGTAGCAGAGCTCTTAAGTTTAGTGTAAAGTTCTGAGATCGTGGAATTGGATCAGGAAGAAAAAGATCTCAGCCAACATAGCAGTGTTCAATGTACCGCCTGGATGAGTGACTTTTTAAGGATAAATTAACAAAATGACAAATACAGAATGGACATGAATGTGTTCTCCCTTTTTCTTTTTTTTAATGCATTGCATTACCACCTCATATTGGAACAGGACTCTGCATTGGATGATAATCAAAATCAAACTGGGACTCGGATCAGGGGCGAAAAATGTGGTAATAACACCCCTAGAAATAAGTCAGCTTTATATGTGGCCCCTTTGTTAACCTTTGAGCACCTGCCCCTTCAAATGTCTCTGCACGGCCCTGCTGTTGATCAAACATGAGTTAGTTCTCTAGCCTGGCACTAGGCTATTAGTTCTCACCTTCAGGGGAAAAAAGCTCGCTGGATTCGCTGTGCTCCTCCACCGCGGTCTGTGCTGAGGTGGATGGGCGTACCGTGTACCGCGGGGTAACGGGGATTGACGGTACACCTGTGGAAATCTTTGTTTCCGGGTCTGCTGCGAATGCTTGACGATGACCGAGGATCTCGTCCAGCCGATCGTACCATTTGTTTGTTCTTCTGTGAGAGCCGCTTTTATTATTGTGGTCCTTAAGTCGCCTGTAGTCCTGCTTCAGCTTCTTTATTTTTTCACGGCATTGCTTCGCAGAGTGCTGGAAACCCAGAGTTTTTAAATAAGTAGTCATGTCCTGGAAGATTTGTTCATTCCTTCGTGAGGACTCGAACCTCCTCTGCACTTCCTCTGTAGCATAAAATGCTAAAAGCGCCTGGACCTCAGGATCAGTCCACTTGTCATAAATCTTCTTGGATTTGGATTCCATGACCCCTCTTTCTAACTCTTCGTGCTAAACCGGTGTAAATACACCGAATCTGCCCGGGTTGTCAGACTCATAGACATTATAATTGATAGACCCCCTATTGGCCGCTCGGGCGCAGGAAATGCGGCCGCCATCTTAGGTCGGTCGGGCTTCCGGCAGACACGAACCATAACAATAGCAGTAAACATGATGCCTGAGCTCTGTGCGGTTTATTCTTGCTCTAATCGGCGGACTATTGAGACATGGCTCGGGGGATAACTTTCACAAGTAAGTTCGAGCATTTTTGTTGTTTGTATTTTGTAAATATAACTTTGTTGTACTATATTTGTGTCCACCAGCAGCACCTCCTAGTTAGCTAACGTTAGCTACATGTTTACTGCTGGTGCTCCCCTGACAATGAAGGCTAAATGAGACTATTAATCATTTATTCCAAAACACTGACTTAGGTTACAGCTGACACAAGAATGCTGCTGTAGAAATCAAACAAATCTTTCTGGTATCAGATATAGCTC
>SSNS01000001.1:6015369-6081269 GCA_006937985.1 Aphyosemion australe
CACACACACACACACACCAGATATATCAAGTAGTGTTTCTATGGCTACACTGTGATTTCTTAGTAGAAGTTCTATTTAGTAAGAGAAACTTTATTGTCTTTATCTGAGTGAATCTATAATTAATTCAATAGGTGAACTAATAGTAGCACATTCTATGTTAAAGAAAGTGAGATGTAATATCAGGAGAGGGAGAATGTTAGGTGGTTGGCAGCAGTGTGCCAGCAGATGGCCCCCTCCATGAGGCCACCACAGCTCAGCAGAACGCCAGTGTAGCTTCTTCTGGGGAGAAAAACACTTAGAGAGAAAATAAAGTTAACAGCTGAAATAACAGGAAATAATGCAATTAGAGAGTGGTGGTAGAAGAAAGTAGCAGAGTGTGGAAAGTGGTCAGTATGTCCTCCAGCAGTCTAAGCCTATAGCAGCATAACTATTCAATTCAATTCAATTCAGTTTATTTATATAGCGCCAGATCACGACAAGAGTCGTCTCAAGGCACTTCACAAAGTAAACATTCCAATACAGTTCAGTTCATAAGCCAATCAGTAAAAAAGTTTCCTATATAAGGGACCCAGCAGATTGCATCAAGACACTGACTAGTGTCATTGTGTTGGTACAATCCTCATACTAAGCAAGCATTTAGCGACAGTGGGAAGGAAAACTCCCTTTTAACAGGAAGAAACCTCCAGAGGATCCTGGCTCAGTATGAGCAGCCATCCGCTACGGCTCACTGGGGGTTGAGAAGACAGAGCAGGCACAGGCACACCCCGCACCCACACACACACACACACACACACACACACACACACACCACATATATCAAGTAGTGTTTCTATGGCTACACTGTGATTTCTTAGTAGAAGTTCTATTTAGTAAGAGTAAGAGAAACTTTATTGTCTTTATCTGAGTGAATCTATAATTAATTCAATAGGTGAACTAATAGTAGCACATTCTATGTTAAAGAAAGTAAGATGTAATATCAGGAAAGGGAGAATGTTAGGTGGTTGGCAGCAGTGTGCCAGCCGATGGCCCCCTCCATGAGGCCACCACAGCTCAGCAGAACGCCAGTGTAGCTTCTTCTGGGGAGAAAAACACTTAGAGAGAAAATAAAGTTAACAGCTGGAATAACAGGAAATAATGCAGTTAGAGAGTGGTGGTAGAAGAGAGTAGCAGAGTGTGGAAAGTGGTCAGTATGTCCTCCAGCAGTCTAAGCCTATAGCAGCATAACTACAGAGATAACTCAGGATAACCTAGCCTTTTAGATGGAGGCATGTGGGAGGCAGGGCCAGGGAGAAGTCTTTAACGACAGTAGTCCCCTCTGTACACTCCACCTCCCTCTGCTCCCCACTCGTCTAAACCTGGGCTAACATCAGAATTTAACCATAAGCCCTATCAAATAGAAAAGTTTTGAGCCTAGTCTTAAAAGTAGANCTAGTGTAACAACTAGTGAAAAGGTTCCGTCATGATGCTGTAAGAACACATGAGGCATCACCATGATGCTCACTTCATCCATCATTTGTGGGACTTAAGACTCAGCCAAGGTCCTTAGACTTTTATTTTTTATACTTTATTGTCCTTACCTTTTAGGAACAATCAGTGGACTGTTCTGTGATGAAACCTTATCTTTTTTTAAGGTTTTTAGGTTTCAAAGATGAGCAACCAGATTTCTGTAGCTGGTGGTGATCTAACAGAGGAGCTAGCTTTAGACATGTGCTCTTGCTGATTGTTGCGTGTGCTCCTGTATGGCATCAAAACGGGCTCAGCTCCACATCAACTCAAAAAATGAAATTGTAAATTCAAACAAAAATTTACAACTCGAAAAAAGAGCTTGTAAAATACATTTTTTTCCACTGAACACAAATGAACCAAACTGTTCTTCCCTTAGCAATACTGACACCATTATAAATGATTTCACTTGAGCATAACCTGTGTGGGTTCTGCTGTGGCAGCAAGTCAAAGGACAGAGAGACACATGAGCCCAAGCGGGCCCAGTGGAGACAATGGAATATCCATTCTTTGTGACCTTATATCTTTTTTGGAGGCTGCAACACATGACTAATGTTGACAAAATGGTCTTAAAGGGAGGTGCACATTAAATAAAAGTGTCTGAATAATTCAAGTCTTGGTTGTTTTGGTCAGATGTTAGTATTTATTTGTTAAATGAGCATACTTTTAAGTGTGTGGGTTCTTTAGTGATCATCTATTTTATAGCATTTACACAAAAATACTGACATTTAAAAGGGGTTTTAAACTTTGAAGTCTGTAAACAGAACCAAAGGCTATGTAATACAACATGGCCTTAACTTATGATTGTGACCATGTTTGAATAGGTGACTTTAACAGGAGTGTGAATCTGGTCACAGGAGCACACAACATGATCAGCAACAGCACATGTGTAAAGCTAGCTCCTCTGTTAGATCACCACTAGCTACAGAAAACTGGTTGCTCATTTTTTAAACCTAAATACCTTTAAAAACAAAAGTTTCATCACACAATAGCCCACTGATTGTTCCTTTAAGGTAAGGACAATAGAGTATAAAAATAGAAAATTATGGTGAGGGAAACTTCAGTAGTTTCTACACTAGTAATGTGGTTTGATGGTCTCAAGTTTGAGGTGAAAATGGACTTGATCATGTTTACAGCAATATTAAGCAGGGTTTTACCCCCACGTAGGCCAGTCTGACCACATCTCCCTGTTTTTAACTGCAGTATACACACCACTCATCAGAAAAGTGAGAGACTAGAGTTATTCGGGCATGACCTGAAGGAGCATCAGAACAGCTAAAGGACTGCTTTGATATTACCAACTGGTCCATTTTCAAAGATGGAACCATCAAGTCCTACACTTCCTGAGGTTTCTCTGACATGAAACATTGCATGGATACTGTTACAACAACAAAGAAAATTTGCACCTTCCACAACAGCAAGCCATGGATGACCAAAAACATCAGTTTCCTTCTCAAGGCTTTCAGGTCTGGTGATTCAATTCAATTCAATTCAGTTTATTTCTATAGCGCCAAATCACGACAAGAGTCGTCTCAAGGCACTTCACAAAGTAAACATTTCAATACAGTTCAGTTCATAAGCCAATCAGTAAAAAAGTTTCCTATATAAGGAACCCAGCAGATTGCATCAAGACACTGACTAGTGTCATTGTGTTGGTACAATCCTCATACTAAGCAAGCATTTAGCGACAGTGGGAAGGAAAACTCCCTTTTAACAGGAAGAAACCTCCAGAGGATCCTGGCTCAGTATGAGCAGCCATCCGCTACGACTCACTGGGGATTGAGAAGACAGAGCAGGCACAGGCACACCCCACACCCACACCCACACACACACACACACACACACACACACACATACACCACATATATCAAGTAGTGTTTCTATGGCTACACTGTGATTTCTTAGTAGAAGTTCTATTTAGTAAGAGTAAGAGAAACTTTATTGTCTTTATCTGAGTGAATCTATAATTAATTCAATAGGTGAACTAATAGTAGCACATTCTATGTTAAAGAAAGTGAGATGTAATATCAGGAGAGGGAGAATGTTNTTCAGCTACACACAAAAATACAACAGAACCAGAATATCACTAAGCAGTCAGTTCTGACAGATGGTTTGTCGATTTCTTGTCATTCAGACTTTGTTTTAGTTGTTGTCACACCCTCTCTTTGAGTTATATTGGTACTATATGTATATGAAACACTCATTTATTTAAATTATCTGTAAGAATTATATTGTATATATTAATTGTTTATTAAAATGGCTGAGTAGTACTTTCTGCTTCTCTTTCATATATTAAGTGTGTTTTTTATAAATACCTACCATAGATCTCACACTTGGTATATAGTCCTTTTTGAATTATTTTGATTCTCATTGTTTGACTGTGATTTTTATGTGTTTGATCCTTTTTTTCTATAGATTTTGTCAATAGGCAATGGATAAGAGTCCCATATGTACCCACAGCAAACCCATTATGATTAAAAACGCTCAAACATGTGTCCTGTATCAGAGCTACATGTGTGAAGTTTACAGTGAAAAAAACCGCATCAAAATCGGTTCAGTATTCAAGGAGTTATGGTTGATTTAACATGCTGACACTTCAATGTCTCTGCAAAGGGAGGGGGGGCGCGACCGATCCAAGATGGCGGCGCCACCGCTCGTCAGCGCCCATAGGCAATAGCGGCCACGAGGGGTCTATCAATGTCTATGGTCAGACTGATGCCAGATCTGCTCGGTGTCCTGCGCTTGCCGATGACGTCAAACTACGGCAAAACCACTCGGCCAAAACATATTGCATCTCGATACTGTTATTTCACAATCGTTTCGGAAAGCGTTGGGATACTTTGCAACTTTTTCATGTTTTTAAATAATTTTCTTAAGCCAGTATGTGCTAAAATGGCCCTTTACAGGGTTAATGAAAGGCCACCCAGCCCCTATCACCCCCTGTGGCCAGAATATTCCACTTGCAACTTCAGAGTTGCCGGTCTGGTCTGTTGGGACTTAAAAAAAAAAATAGAGCTGACAGGTTCCAGCACATTTCCTGCATGTTTTAGATCATGAACACAGTTGATTTGTTTGATTTAGTGATGAACCGCTCCTGTATATCCCTACTGTAAAGCATGGGGGTGTAAGCATCATGCTTTGGGGGTGCGTTTGTTATTCTCACATACACCTAGACCCACTGTCATTATTTAAATGTTTGTAATCAAAATTTTAATAATTTCAGATTAATAGACATTATTGTAATTGCTCATGAGCAACAAAAATGCTGGTGGTCCACTAGCAGCACTGCAGCGTAACATGACAGTCAAAGTTAAACAGTAGAAAAGGGTAGATATTATTCTTTAGAGTACATTGTGCAATGGTGGCAGGAGTTAAATGCCGCCCCATAACCGGATGGTTGCAGGTTTGAGCCCCGTGTGTCACAGTTGTTGTGTCCTTGGGTAAGACATTTAATCTGCCTTGCCTGCTGCTGGTGGTCCCAGTGGCACCTGTGCTTGGCAGCCTCGCTTCTGTCAGTGTGCCCCAGAGTAGCTGTGGCTACATTGTAAATCATCACCACCAGCGTGTGGATGTGTTGTGGGTGAATGACTGACTGGTTGTGTTGTGAAGTGTCTTTGGGGGTTGTAGAACCCTAGAAAGCACTTTAGCAAATACAGGCCATTGACACTTAATTAGGGGGTGGGGGTGCATGTTAAATGACCTGTATTTGCATAGCACCTTCTTGGGGTTCTACAACCCCCCAAGGCGCTTCACAACACAATCAATCATCCACCCATTCACACGCTGGTGGGGATGAGCTACATTGTAGCTACAGCTGCCCTGTGGCGCACTGATGGAGGCGGGGCCTGCCGTACACTGGCACCACCGGTTCCTCTGACCACCACCAACAGGCTAGGTTGTGTCTAGCTAGCCCAAGGACACAACAGCGACAGACTGAGCGGGTCGCGAACCTGCGACCTTTCGATTGCAATGCGACCACGTAACTCCTCTGCCACCATCGCCCTTAATGGTGTTTGCATTTTGTATGGTCCAGGGAAAAAAGCTCTAGTGAGCTTGGAGGTGTGTGATCTGACTGGCCGTAGAGACGTCCTGAAGGCAATAGGTGGTTGGGATCTCAAAGGATTTCCTTGATTTTCTTTATGCAGCATAATCTAGAGATGTTGGCAGACCAAAAAAGACAGACGGAAATGGTGGTACCCAGGAACCCGATGGAGGGGACGCAATCCACACAATCACCACACATGGGCAAGATGGAATGCAGTCTGATGTGCAAAGTGTCCAGCATACAGCCCTGGGGAGAGCTTGTACTGATCAGGCTGGAGGAGGAGAGGTGGGGGCCGAGTTTGACATGCTGTGTGCTCTATTGCTACATGACTTCTTCCACACAAAATGCTAGCTGTTCCCATTCATTTACATTGTTTAGGCTCAGCTAAAGCTAACCGAATACTGCCAGATTAGGAGAATGACTGGGCTTGTTGCAAAATTATTTGCCCCACTTACCCAAGTCTGGGGAATATGTCAACAAACCCAGTTTCACTTAGGGGTGGAAAATCACTCCCATCAGCTTTACTAAGGAGGTATACTGGCTGATGTGGATATATATATATATAAAAATGTAAATATTGGCTTGAAACAATCAGGGCACCAATATATTGGTCTACCTACTGAGAGTAACAATTTCACAACCAGTCACTCTTTTTATTGTCAAGACACTGAATAACAGTTGAAACAAGTGCCAAATTACACTTTGTGGAACAGTATAATTGTTTCTAAAGCATAGAAACACTGCAAAAGGTAGCACTTTGCTTTTTTTCCCCACCCACACCTAAAATATCAGCATGCTGATTCTTTCACCATAGGAGTGTAACAATATCCAAATATCATAACACATGATATGAACCTCACTATACAATATTTATTGCGATACTGTGAGGAGGCTCACGATAATAAGACTCACAACATAAAATACTTTGACTGGAATCCTCCATGCTGCGTTCATCGCTGTAGCCTCCATACTCCATGTTTGTTTATCTTTGCTGTGTGGGCTGCATGCACTCCCATTGGCGAACTGGAAGCTGACGTGGAAGCAAAGAATCATGGTCTATGTAGTTTGCTAAGCTCCGGTGGAGTAGACTGAAAAGTGTTATTTTTCCCTCAAGACGTACTGTACGATACCGTGACAAGACCACGACGATATTGTGGTTTTTTTACTACGATACCGTGATATTGCCAATATTGTTACAGCCCTATTTCACCATCTTCCACTTACGCAAAACGTAAAAAGCTAACTCTGTGGCCAGAGTACAACAGTCATGTTAAATGGTGAGTTTCAACATGCAGTTTAAAAGTGTCCTCCAGCCTGAAGATTCTACCGCACTTCAAGCACTGAAAAGACTTCTTGTGTGTGTGGATCTTCAGGTGCCTCTTCTTGGCTCTCAAATTGGGGAAAGTTTTGGGACAAAGTGAGCACCTGTAAGGCTTCTCTCCGGTGTGTTGGAGAGTGTGAATGGTCAGATGGCACTTTGCAATGAAACCTTTCCCACATTGTTTGCACGTGTAAGGCTTCTCACCGGTGTGGTACCGCATGTGCAGCCTTAACTCCCCGGAGGAGAGGAAAGTCTTCCCACACTCTGAACACAGAAAGTTCTTCTCTCCTCGGTGCATGCGCATGTGTCTCGCCATCTGCTGGATGGAGGTCTTTCCACATATGTCGCATTTATAGCGCCATTTCCCCGTGTGTGTGCGTGAGTGTGAATCTAGAGCATTTGAAGACCTGAAGCCTTTGCCGCAGGTGGAGCACAAAAAGGGCGTCTCCCCTGTGTGAATCCTGTTGTGAATGATCAGGGACCATTTAGAGAGATACTTCTTATCACACTTATCGCACTGATATGGAGGACCTTGGCTGTTAGAGGATGCTGCTTCCTTCGAAACGTCACAGATTTTCTCTCCAGGGTCTGTTGTGCCCGTCGTCAGAGTGATATCATTCCCAAAGAGGTCGCCACCTGTTTCACGAAAAGGTACGGGTTTCTGGATCAGATGAGTCTGTCTGATGTGCTGAAGAAGATCTGACACTTGGTTGAAAGAGTAGGAGCACTTAGAGCAGTAATGGAGCTGAGAAGGCTCAGAACCTGAAAGAAACAGAAATTACTTTTTATTTTTGGTTATTTTGTATCTTGTTATTTCCCCTATATGTGAGATAACACAGCAAATATCTATGTGAACACAGGTATGTAGGAAACGTTTTGCAGTTATCATGCCTTCACTTTGTGGATTTTTTCCATCATCACTTCTCTTCCCTGAATAGTCCACATCTGGTTCAGTCTGGTTTTCCTCAGATGGCTCTTTACCAAAATCAAACCCCTCGTCATCACTGGCCGGGGACACCTCCTGATGTGAACTGGTTTTGGGATGCAGGGACAGAACGGGCAAAAACAGATTCTGAGTTTGAGAGAAACCTGTGACAAAGAAATAAGATTAACATAAGAATTGATACACGAAGAATCTGCTTCAGAGATATTGATGTAACTTCATTTTGTGAATATTTAGAAAATTGTAGAAAGTTTAATTTCACTGAAAGACGTTTTTCCTACATTTGTATTTAGTTTGTTGCTGGTGGAAGTCCAACAGCTCCTTTAGTTGTTCTCGCTCTAAAACCAGTTGTCCACATTCTTCTAAGACAGAGGGGGCGCTGCTGAGCCACTCTGCTGTCTGCAAATCAGATAAACATAAACAAGATAAATCCTATTTAGTTACAATAGCATAGATTCACATTTTTAAATAAAATGAAAATGACAATATTAAACTACTTAGTTGATCCACCTGTTTTATGTCAGGGATGGGCAGCAGGCTGTCCAGTCTGGAGATGAATTTCCACACTAATGTTTGTAACGTGGCTTCATATTGTTGGCCGTAATGGACGGGGAAGACCTCCTGGAATAAAACGAGATATGGATACAGCTGCCTGGTCGACTTTCATAATACAAACACAGGTATCAAGAGTCTCACCATGAAAAACCTCTCCCTCTCTTCTGGGTCCTCAAGCAGAGTTTGGACAACCTCCACAAAGTTAGTTTTTGAATTCTCCAGCTCCTCAAAGTCCTACCGGAGTGGAAAAAAAAGACAGGATCAGTGGATGTTTGCTTTTAAAGAGAGAACGAGTGCTTGAATGGGTGAATGAAAAAGAGCTACAGCTGATATCTGAGACCAACCTCCTGGTCACAGCCAGAGCTCATCCTCAGGTTTAAAATGATATCCAGGTGGGGCTGGATGTCCAGCGGGGTGGCGGTGCTCTCACTACGACACAACTCCAGCACAAGCTGAAACAGACAGAAAGAGCTTCTTAACATGTTTACATTATAACTTTTATTTAGTAATAGGGCTGCAACAAATGATTATTTGGATAATCGATTAATCGGATGGGGTCTTGACTCGAATAATCAGATTAAACGGGAACATTTAAAAACTGCTAGGGAAACATTTTTTCTCTCCTTCCTTTACTTTATTTAACACAAGAACATTATTAGAAAACAGTTCAATATTGTGCAAAACAACATGCCATCACCTCAACTGTCTTACAGCTTTGAGATATTGAATAACATTTAATTTCTACTGGTAAAAATGTAATGGTGGCACGTCTATAAGATACGGACTGGCAATAATCCAGTTTAAACTCACCTGAGCTGCAGGCTGGCTTTTGAGTGACCTTTGGTTGATTCTTCTTTGCTACCTTCTCTTCATTCTGCTCTCTCTACCATTTCTGCCTTTCCCATGATCCACTGATTTTTCCTTTTGCCTTTTTTCACATCCTTTAATCACAATTTTTACTTTTCCCTTTTGATATTTTTAATCATTTTTTAATTTTTATTTTACTTTTTGTTCTTGTGAAGCGCCTTGTGATTTTTACTTTGAGAGGCGCTATAAAAAAAGATAGTTTCTTCTTCTTAAACTATGTTCACAGATAGAAGCGTTTGTGAATTACATACTGCAACGGCTTGCCATAGTCCTGGGGCGGTGTTGCGCAATGCACAGACTCGTAGTGACAACGTGACTCCCTGAAGCTGCTGGGGCTCTGCTCTGCACTGCAGACAGCCAAGAATAAACAGGATGGTGGGACTTTTCTTCCGTAGAGTTTAGTTATTCTTAGTTTCATGATCATCATGTTTTTTGGTACCCACGGCGTGAGCCTGCTACCCGCTAGCTTAGCTTTAGCCAACCTGCCCATAGGTGCGCGTTTGATCCCTTTGCTGGTTTGTCCATTTTCCTCCACAGCCCCTAGATTACCACATTGTGTGCCAGTAAAAAGAATCTTCCTTACACAAAAACAAAAAACTTACATGGTTATCCCAGACGATGGTGAGGAATGTTTGGAGCTCGGAATTCGACCAAAAGCTGCTACTTGCTGGCATTTTCTCAACCGTGTACAACCAACGAAGACAAACAGGAACGCCAGGTTTTAAATGCTTGTCGCTGGCAGTGACATATTTTTGCCCGCCAATCAGTGGACTTTACCCACGGCTCCACCCACAACTTTCTGGGAGGGGCCTTGTTTGGCGCGGTCCGGGTCAGTTGTCTGGACCGGTTTTACAATCAGGACAGAAAAAAATTAAGCGAGCCAACCCTCCCCATTCCATGCCAGAACCGGCGGTGGAACCGATCCATAATAATAAATAGCGTGGTTGGGGAGAAATAACTTTAAAAGATGTCACGAGTGCTACGTCTAAAAATAGTTTATTGCACAAAGCTTTTTATTCATCGCACGAGCGACATACATGTTCATGTTTTAAGTGTGCCGGTCGTTCCTCATCAAAACACCGGCTTTCTTTCTCGTTCCCATCTGCTCTGCCGATGAGCTGCGCGCATTGACTGTTAAAAAAGTTGCACAACGCAACGAATTGATGACGAAAAGCGTTGCCAATGCATTTATTAATCGATTTTTATGGATTCGTTGTTGCAGCTCTATTTAGGAATGATCTTTTTTCCCTCCAAATCATTATGAACTGATTATAGGAGAATGTGATCTGGCCTCTTACCCTCGCTCTGAGTCTGAGCAGGAGCTGAACTCTTTCTCTGGCTGTGAGCAGCTCTGGAGCCAGCTCCGTCACCAGCACCGCCAGCTCCTCCACTTTCCTATAATGAACCACATTACGACACTGGACCACCTGCCAGGCAAAGGCGGACATCAGGCGAAGGGTCGGAACCAGGAGGCACAAAGATGGGATGGATAAACGGCAACCTGGAAATGCAACAAGAACGATTCTTCATGTACTTCTACACCTTTCCTTTTAGCTGATTCTGGGCATTCATCACAAAAACACAATGAAGCTGAAACAGCTAAACGTGTAGTGATGCGATTGTTTTGTACCTTCTGCTGGTTCTGGTGGGTCAGGCTCTGATCCCCGTACAGATCCACTCTCTGTGACCACAGCTGCTGGTTTACCCACAGTCTTTGGTTTGGCACGACCGTAAACGTCATCCATCAGAGCAAACCAGCTACTTTCTTGTGCTTTTGAGTCGTTTTGCTCCCTAATCCTTTCATACTCCTGCTTAAGGAGCCTCACTTTAGTCCTGCATTGATCAGTGGTCTTATCAAACCCCTCAGTGGCGAGCTCTGAACTCAGCTGAGCATACATGCGCTCATCCTCCTGAGTTACTGCCAGACGCTCCTGGACACGCCCCTCTGCCCACCGTGTGAGAAGCACGTCCACTTCATCTGACGTCCAAACAGCTTGTGAGGAATCTGCAGAACAACAGAAAGTGGTAACAGAACTGAAAGATTCAGCCAAACGTTTTGTCATCAGACAGGCTCACCTTCAGGGGAATTCATGTCTTTGGAAGTTTCTCCATCAGGACCAAGAACACCATCCATGATCACAAACCAGTCACTTTGATCGTTCCCATCTGGTTCTGCTTGCAGGATTTTTTGGTGCTCTTCTATCAGCTTGTTCACTTTAACCCTACACTGCTGTGACGTTTTATTAAAGCCGACCAAAGCTAGTTCATTGCTGAGATTCGTGAAGACGTCAGTGTTTCCTCCTGAGGTGAGAAGCTGCTCTTGGATGTTTGGTTGCGCCCAGAGAGTGACGAGAACTTGGACTTCATCAGGCAGCCACTCGGCTTCAGGATGAGAAGATTCTGCTGAGGAAGACGTTGATGCTTCTGAACTTTTTGAGGCAGCAGGCTGTGAACTGAGGGCTTTATCCAGAATGCCAAACCACATGGTTCTGCTCCAATCCATGTTCTGACGATTCTTAATTCTCCTGTAGTTCTGCTTCAGTTCTTCGATCTTCTCCTTGCATTCTTGTGCTGATTTGTTAAATCCTAGGGAGGCCAGTTTGGCACTGAGGCTGTAGTAAACGGCATCGTTTCTCACTTTGAGCAGGAGGTCTTGCTGAATGCTGGGATCTGCCCAGTACACCAATAAGGCATGGACCTCCTTCTTGGACCAACTAAATATGGATGTTTCTGTGAAAACAGAAAGCAAGGCAAGTTGTGAAAAAACAATATAAAGAATAAGTGATGCATTTAAATCAGAACACTAGCCTGGCTAGTCATCCCATATATGTGAATATAGGGAGCCTAATGTCAGTTGTTTTGAAGTTGTAGTGCTACTCTGACTTGAGTACAACTTTTGGGTCCTCTACCCGCCTCTGGTCTTGAGTGAAAGGGGCTCCCTGAAAATGCTTACCTTGGCAGAGACGACCAGGTTGTTGCAGTCCTGCGGTCGAAATTTTAGCTGATCTCGTAACCCAGTCATGTGTGTAATGTCCATATGCCTCCAGTGATTTGTAATTTTTAAACGGCTGACATGTGTATGCGCTGATCCCAAACACTAGATAGTTTGTAATATCCAAATTTTAAAATTTAAGAATGATATAAATACTAACCTTTCTGCCAAGAGCATCTTGAAACTGCTGCTCATTTATTTTGGTCTTGTAAATATACTCAAATTCTGGAAGGACTTCCACACGTTTATCACTGATACTGTTCTATTAGACTTTCACCTCTACCTTAAAAATTTAATTTTTGGCTTTCATCACTTTGCCCACAAAGATGAGGACACCTTCTTCTTTATAAACATGTGTCTGTTTTTGGCAACATTTTACGTTCACAAGAGCAAATTCACTGGAGGAAAGCCTGAACTTTAATTAAAAATGGAGCTTGGACAATATTTTAGAACAACTTCCTCATCAACAAACGCAAAGGTTATAAAACTATTGATGTTTGTAAACTACTGAACCTTATTATGATTCTCACTCTGGCACAACCCATCATTTTTATCTTATTTATATATATGTTCTGTAGGTAGTACTTTGTCATGTTATTGTTCTTCTTAAGCTTTCAATGCATGTCTTGTGCAATTAACTTTGTTCAATTGTACTTGTTATTGTGAAAAATAAAATAAAAAGTTTTTAAAAAAGGACAGGCTAACTCCTCTCTGCGCTTTAGCATCGTGTATTAAACAACGAGATGCTAAGCTAGTAAACACGAGGGGCCAAATGCTCTGCTCTTTACTTTAAATGCATTTCATAAATAAGTTGAGCAACTATTCAGTATTTTTGTGCAGCAACGAATGGTCTGCAGAGCTAAAGACAAAATACAGTAGAAATGCTTACCAACAGGCTCCACGTGTGACTCCAGGAGTGCGTTCGCCGAGTCCAGGCCTGCCTCGCTGCCTCGGTTAGCTAGTCTGTGACCGTAAATAGCGTCCACGGCGTCGTACCACCTCCATGTACTAAAACCATTTCCACTCCCGCTGTTGCTGTCCTTAACATTTCTATACCGAGCTTTTAATTTCTTCAGCTTGGCCCGACACTGTTGCGACGTCCGCTTGAATCCTTCCGCTGCCAACCGCTGAGAAACTTTTGTAAAAACTTTTTCATTCCTTACCATTTCCTCTAGCTCGTCCTGAATGTGGTTATCCCCGACGATGGTGAGGAATGCTTGGAGCTCGGAATTCGACCAAAAGCTGCTACTTGCTGGCATTTTTTCAACCGTGTACAACCAACGAAGACAAACAACAGGAACGCCAAGTTTTAAATGCTTGTCGCTGGCAGTGACGTATTTTTGCCCGCCAATCAGTGGACTTTACCCGCGGCTCCACCCCTAGCCGTACCACAACTTTCTGGGAGGGGCCTTGTCTGGCGCGGTCGTCTGGACCGGTCCAGACCGGTTCTAGAATCAGGACAGAAAAAAAATTAAGCGAGCCGACCCTCCCCATTCCATGCATGCAAGAACCGACGGTGGAACCGAGCTATAATAATAAATGGCGTGGTCCGGGTCGGTTGAGTCGATCCACTCATTTCCGTAGCAGCCAGTCTGTCTGATAACCATAGATATGTGTGTTTATGTACATATCTATGCTGATAACTTCCAACTCACCTGAATTTGAGCAGCACAACTCCTCTGAGCATCTTCAGGAGACCAGTTCACTGCTGACTCCATGCGTCCACGTCTTATCTTGGCAGCAGAAACAAACTAATCCAGTGGAACTGCCCCACTTACTCTACTCCACTTATTAATCTGAATTAGCACCTGTCTGGCCTTGTTAAAGACAGCTATCCACCCCAAAGTCAGCCAGACTCCAACTGCTACCATGGGCAAGATCCAAGAGCTGTCAAAAGACACCAGAGACAAAACTGTGGACCTCCACAAGGCTGGAAAGTCGTGGTCAGATGAGACCAAAATAGAACTTTTTGGTCTAAACTCACCCTGTTTGGAGGGAAAATAATGAGTTGCATCCCAAGAACACCATCCCTACTGTGAAGCATGGGGGTGGAAACATCATGCTTTGAGGGTGCTTTTTCTGCCAAGGGGACAGAGCTGCACTGTATTAAGGAGAGGATGAATGGGGCCATGTGTTGAGAGATTTTGATCAACCTGCTTTCCTCAAGAGTATTGAAGATGGGTCTTGGCTGGGTCTTCCAACATGACAATGACCTGAAGCACACAGCCAGGATAACCAAGGAGTGGCTCCGTAAGAATATCAAGGTTCTGGAGTGGTCTAGCCAGTCTCGAGACCTACATCCAATTGAAAATCTTTGGAGGGAGCCAAAACTCTGTGCTGCTCAGCGACAGCCTCAAAACCTGACAGATCTAGATATCTGTGTGGACTGGGCCAAAATCCCTGTTGCAATGTGTGTAAACCTGGTCAAGCTCTAACGTTTGACCTCTCATTGCAAACACTGCTTTTCTCAGGTGTTCAAATACTCATGTGCAGCAGTGCAATACAAATAAATTCTTTCAAAATCGTACAAGGTGATTTCCTGATTTTTTTAAATGCTGTCTCTCACAGTGGGAATGCAACTGTAGCTAATGTGAATTTCACACCCCTCCAAGATTTCTAAGTGGGAGAATTGGCAAAAGCACAAGAAAGTAGCTGGTTTGCTACAAATACATGTTCCTAACTATACTAGTTACCATGGAGATTTATTCTTTGGAGTTAACTTTCTCCAGACCAGGCGAAGTTCCTGGATCTATTTAATCTCATCCCTCATCTCAGTCAGCCGTCGCCACAATAGAAACCAATAGGGATTCCACTGCCCACTAAACATTGACATTGATATCGGAAATTGTGCTCAGCTCCTACGTGACTTTTTCACACAAAATGCTAGCTCTCATCATTCACTTACATAGTTTATGCTAAGCTAAAGCTAATAGAATACTGCCAGATTAAGAGAATGACCGGGTTGGTTGCAAGGAGGAATACTGGCTGCAGCCGATATACTGTATAAAAAATTGTAAATATCGGCCCAATACATCGGTGTACCCCTACTGAGAGTAACAAATTCTCAACCAGTCATTCTTTTTATTGTCAAGTCACTGAATAACATTTGTAACAAGTGCAAAATTACACGTTTTGGAACAGTATTGTTGTTTTTAAAGCATAGCTACTGCAAAAGGTAGCAGTTTGTTTTTTATTTCACCCAAACCTGAAATAATATCACATGCTGATACTGTCACCATCATCCACTTGTGCAAAATGTTAAAACACAACTCTGTGGCCAGAGATTTCCTACAACAGTCATGTTAAATGGTGAGTTTCAACATGCAGTTTAAAAGTGTCCTCCAGCCTGAAGATTCTACCGCACTTCAAGCACTGAAAAGACTTCTTGTGTGTGTGGATCTTCAGGTGCCTCTTCTTGTCTTTCAAACTGGAGAAAGTTTTGGGACAAAGTGAGCACCTGTAAGGCTTCTCTCCAGTGTGTTGGCGAGTGTGACGGGTCAGATGGCACTTTGCGATGAAACCTTTCCCACATTGTTTGCACGTGTAAGGCTTCTCACCGGTGTGGTAGCGCATGTGCAACCTTAACTCCCCAGAGGAGAGGAAAGCCTTCCCACACTCTGAACACAGAAAGTTCTTCTCTCCTCGGTGCATGCGCATGTGTCTCGGCATCTGCTGGATGGAGGTCTTTCCACATATGTTGCATTTATAGCGCCATTTCCCCGTGTGTGTGCGTGAGTGTGAATCTAGAGCATATGAAGTCCTGAAGCCTTTGCCGCAGGTGGAGCACAAAAACGGCGTCTCCCCTGTGTGAATCCGGTAGTGGATGGTCAGTTTCGATCTAGAGAGATACTTCTTATCACACTTATCGCACTGATATGGAGGACCTTGGCTGTTAGAGGATGCTGCTTCCTTCGAAACCTTGCAGATTTTCTCTTCAGGGTCTGTTGTTTCCCTATTCAGATTGATATCATTCACAAAGAGTTTGCCAGGTTTCTGGATCAGATGAGTCTGTCTGATGTGCTGAAGAAGATCTGACACTTGGTTGAAAGAGTAGGAGCACTTAGAGCAGTAATGGAGCTGAGAAGGCTCAGAACCTGAAAAAAACAGAAATTATTTTTGATTTCTGGTTATTTTGTGTCTTGTTTTTTCCCCTATGTGTGAAATAATTTCAATTAATACAGCAAATATCTATGTGAACACAGGTATGTAGGAAACCTTTTGCAGTTATCATGCCTTCACTTTGTGGATTTTTTTCATCATCACTTCTCTTCCCTGGATCGTCCACAACTGGTTCAGTCTGGTTTTCCTCTGGTTCTTTACCAAAATCAAACCCCTCGTCATCACTGGCCTGGGACACTTCCTGATGTGAACTGGTTTTAGGAGGCAGGGACAGAACGGGCAAAAACAGATTCTGAGTTTGAGAGAAACCTGTGACAAAGAAATAAGATTAACATTAAAAGAATTGATACACGAAGAATCTGCTTCAGTGCAGCGTTGTTTTTGTCAACGATGAAGATGACGAAATTATTTTGTTGACGCTCAGATGCACCTGGTTCAGCACGGAGAATTTAGCTGGTGGAGAAAGTAGCTTCAGACGACAGGATTTGGAGTCATTTTTGCTGATATTTGGACATCTCGCTTCTGATTGGCTAACGGCAATGCAACTCTACCACTGACTCTGTTGACGTTTTATCTCCACAAATAACACAATCCTGGAGGAGTTCTGCTGTGTGGTGGAGTTGCTCATGCTAACGGTTAGCTTCTACTAGCCGAGGCGTTCTCTGCTGTTTCCTGGATGCTAAACAAACAACAGCCTTCCCCGTCGTGAGTCAAGATGGTGGAGTCCATGAACGTTAAGTGACAGTGTGACGTAGATCTGTCAGGACTTTCTGAACTGAGCATTTCACTATTTTCTATCAGCAGCTAATGCAGGAGATAGGTGTAGGAGACTATTTTCATGTTCAGCCTGCATGAAAAACTTAGAGTGACTGATTATAAAAAGAAATCAGATTTTAAAAATGGGTTTTCAGTGTTCCACACTTTTAAAGAGTAATACTCCATTTAATTTTTTTTAACTAAAACCCAAAATCTTTGTCAACTAAAACTGACATTTTCGTCCAAAAGACTAAAACAAAGATGGCTGCACAAAACAACGGTGCTTCAGAGATATCGATGTAACCTCATTTTGTGAATATTTAGAAACATTTATAAAGTTTAATTTCACTGAAAAAAGTTTTTCTTACATTTGTATTTAGTTTGTTGCTGGTGGAAGTCCAACAGCTCCTTTAGTTGTTCTCGCTCTAAAACCAGTTGTCCACATTCTTCCAAGACAGAGGGGGCGCTGCTGAGCCACTCTGCTGTCTGCAAATCATATAAACATAAATCCTATTTAGTTACAATAGCATAGATTCACATTTTTAAATAAAATGAAAATGACAATATTACTTAGTTGGTCCACCTGTTTTATGTCAGGGATGGGCAGCAGGCTGTCCAGTCTGGAGATGAATTTCCACACTAATGTTTGTAACGTGGCTTCATATTGTTGGCCGTAATGGACGGGGAAGACCTCCTGGAATAAAACGAGATATGAAGAGGGAGCCTAAGTCACACCCATCTACTTCCGGATCATAGGTCCCCAGTTGCCAAAAAAATGAATGGGAGTCTATGGAGGGATAAAACGTATTTTCTGCTCCCGTTTGATATGTGCCATGGATTTCACATATGATATCTGTGATTTTTAAAGACACATTTTGATGTCAAGAAACAGCTCATGTTCAACAAGCAGCAAAAGTTATAAATACAAAAAGAAACTCCAAGGCACTCTCAAATAGACAAAGTTAAAAAGCCTTTATTGTAATAATCATTACAATAAAGGCTTTTTAACTTTGTCTATTTGAGAGTGCCTTGGAGTTTCTTTTTGTATTTATGACTTAAGCTTCCCATCCAAAGAGCACCTCAAACAAACGTTTGTTGAGTCCAGGAAGCGCTCCTTATTAGAAGTTTTTAAGCAGCAAAAGTTATTTAGGTTTGTGTGAAAAGAGGTAGCGGACTACAAATGCGCGTCTCACCAAATTGACGTCATCAAACCAGACACAGAGAAGAGGAGAGGAAAAATGGCTGTGAGTTTAGCGAGCTTCGAACCCTTCGTTCAGGACGGAAGAACCGCTATAAATCTGGCCACGTGGTCAGTAGCAGCTAGGCTGGGGGAGAAGAGATTATGCGGTGACATATATGCGACGTCTGATTTGCTGTAATTTTAATTACGAATTTTTACAAGCTAATCTCAAAGTACGTGACAGACATAGCCAAAACACACATAATTACTTTTTATTTAAAGTGAAATTGAACATGTATGATTCAGGCATAAGGCAAAGTGAATTGGTAAATAGCTTTTATAGCCCCATTGACTCCCATACATTTCTTCTTTGTTCCAGGGACCCATGAGCCAACCAGAAGGGGAGGAGACGTAGGCTCCCCAGACAGCTGCCAGGTCGACTTTCATAATAGAAACACAGGTATCAAGAGTCTCACCATGAAAAACCTTTCCCTCGCTTCTGGGTCCTCAAGCAAAGTTTGGACAACCTCCACAAAGTTAGTTTTTGAATTCTCCAGCTCCTCAAAGTCCTATCGGAGTGAAAAACAAAAACAGAAGCAGTGGATATTTGCTTTTAAAGAGAGAACGAGTGCTTGAATGGGTGAATGAAAAAGAGCTACAGCTGATATCTGAGACCAACCTCCTGATCACAGCCAGAGCTCATCCTCAGGTTTAAAATGATATCCAGGTGGGGCTGGATGTCCAGCGGGGTGGCGGTGCTCTCACTACGACACAACTCCAGCACAAGCTGAAACAGACAGAAAGAGCTTCTTAACATGTTTACATTATATTTTTTACTCAGTAATGATCTTTTTTCCCCCCTCCAAATCATTATAAACTGATTATAGGAGAATGTGATCTGGCCTCTTACCCTCGCTCTGAGTCTGAGCAGGAGCTGAACTCTTTCTCTGGCTGTGAGCAGCTCTGGAGCCAGCTCCGTCACCAGCACCACCAGCTCCTCCACTTTCCTATAATGAACCACATTACGACACTGGACCACCTGCCAGGCAAAGGCGGACATCAGGCGAAGGGTCGGAACCAGGAGGCACAATGATGGGATGGATAAACGGCAACCTGGAATTACAACAAGAACGGTTCTTCATGTACGTCTACGCTAGGGCTGCATGATATTAGGAAAACCTGCGATATGCGATAACAGTGCTTAATATTGCGATATCGATATTACTTGCGATAAATGAACAAATACTTAAATCTGCAGTTATTGTATATATACTTTAGACACACCACTCCATCCTCTATCATTAGTATTAATACAGTAACAAAATGAAATCATGCAAGTTTACATTACATTTCTTGCAAAGTACTTGTGATCTTTATGGTTACGTTGGAGGTGACAACGGAGATTTTTTCGTGTTTCCCCTCATGGTTGCCATGGGTGTTTGACATGTCTTGCAAAGTACTTGTGTTTGTTGAACACAAGTACTTAGAAATAATATTCATGCTGTTTGAATAATGAGTTCTTTCTCGCTAACATTTTCCACACACGTCTAACCCTCAGTCACTGCGATGCTCTCTAAGCTAACTCAGGTGTTTGCTAGCCATCCTAATGAAGTGCCGTCCACCTAGGCACCAAGGCATCTAATCTATAAGAACCCAACCGATTGGCCAAATGGGTGAAGGCTCTATCTGATATGTCAAAAATGTCATGCTTCCATTTGATTGACAAAATGCATTGTGTGTAGCAAAAATCTGAGATGACCATTAATTGCGATATTTTTCTGTCCTTTGCGATATGCCTATTGCGCATGCTGATATTGCGATAACGATAAATTTTCGATATATTGTGCAGCCCTAGTCTACGCCTTTCTTTTTGCTTTTAGCTGATTCTGGGCATTCATCACAAAAACACAATGAAGCTGAAACAGCTAAACGTGTAGTGATGTGATTGCTTCGTACCTTCTGCTGGTTCTGGTGGGTCAGGCTCTGATCCCCGTACAGATCCACCCTCTGACTTAATGACCACAGCTGCTGGTTCACCCACAGTCTTTGGTTTGGCACGACCGTAAACGTCATCCATCAGAGCAAACCAGCTACTTTCTTGTGCTTTTGAGTCATTTTGCTCCCTAATCCTTTCATACTCCTGCTTAAGGAGCCTCACTTTAGTCCTGCATTGATCAGTGGTCTTATCAAACCCCTGAGTGGCGAGCTCTGAACTCAGCTGAGCGTACACGCTCTCATCCTCCTGAGTTACTGCCAGACGCTCCTGGACACGCCCCTCTGCCCACCGTGTGAGAAGCACGTCCACTTCATCTGACGTCCAAACAGCTTGTGAGGAATCTGCAGAACAACAGAAAGTGGTAACAGAACTGAAAGATTCAGCCAAACGTTTTGTCATCAGACAGGCTCACCTTCAGGGGAATTCATGTCTATGGAAGTTTCTCCAACAGGACCAAGAACACCATCCATGATCACAAACCAGTCACTTTGATCGTTCCCATCTGGTTCTGCTTGCAGGATTTTTTGGTGCTCTTCTATCAGCTTGTTCACTTTAACCCTACACTGCTGTGGCGTTTTATTAAAGCCGACCAAAGCTAGTTCATTGCTGAGATTCGTGAAGACGTCAGTGTTTCCTCCTGAGGTGAGAAGCTGCTCTTGGATGTTTGGTTGCGCCCAGAGAGTGACGAGAACTTGGACTTCATCAGGCAGCCACTCGGCTTCAGGATGAGAAGATTCTGCTGAGGAAGACGTTGATGCTTCTGAACTTTTTGAGGCAGCAGGCTGCAAACTGAGGGCTTTATCCAGAATGCCACACCACGTGGTTCTGCTCCAACCCATGTTCTGACACTTCTTGATTCTCCTGTAGTTCTGCTTCAGTATTTTTATCTTCTCCTTGCATTCTTGTGCTGATTTGTTAAATCCTAGGGAGGCCAGTTTGGCACTGAGGCTGTAGTAAACGGCATCGTTTCTCACTTTGAGCAGGAGGTCTTGCTGAATGCTGGGATCTGCCCAGTACACCAATAAGGCATGGACCTCCTTCTTGGACCAACTAAATATGGATGTTTCTGTGAAACAAAAAACAGGAAGCAAGTTGTTGTTGGGCTTTTCTTTCTTTGCACTAGCTCCGAGACATCTCAGCCACGTCATGTTTGTAAATGAGAACGAGTTCTCAAAAATTTAACTGGTAAAATATAGTTTAAGAAAACGTTAAATTGTGACAAAACACGAGTAAGTGATGCATATAAGTAGAACACATGAAACAAGATCATACAAATGAATCCACTTCAACACTGAAAAGCTTTTCTTTTTTTAATGGGTCTTTCTCTGAACTTCCAGATCAGTCCAATAACCTCTTTTGCTCCCCACAGAGCTGTGAGACTACGCGGCTGTAGGCGAACAAACAGGGACATCTAGTTTAGCTGAGTAAAAAACAAGTTTATGTAGGTTCTCTGCGTGGAGCAATATGATGGGAAACTAGTAAGAAGGATTTGTGTTAGGTGCATCTAAAAGAACACTAAATAAATGTCATATTTAGACAAATAAAGTTATATTTAGACAGATAAATCTCGAGTTGGGGAAAAATTTAATTTAAAAATGCTCTTTTTAACACTTAATCTGCAGTTCTATAGTCATTTAGGTCTGCTAGGTTGACAGGATCCACTCTCTTCCGTAGCAGCCAGTCTGTCTGATATATAAGTTCCAACTCACGCTTAATTTGCGACCACGCAGCACTAAGCGCCTGAGCATCTTCACGAGACCAGTTCACCGCTGACTCCATATGTCCAATTCTTCCCTTGGCAGCAGAAACAGTAGCAAACAAAACAAAATAAAGTGGTTTTTTTTCTTCCAAAATGGCGCTCCGTTATCTCGTCGCAATAGTGACGTCATATCTATGAGCCATACGAGCGTTCGCAGTGATATCCGTCAAGAGAATCACAAAATGCTTCACAAAGATCAACAAAACAAGTCATGAAATCATAAAATTTTCTTAAAACAAAACAAAATCTCATAAAAAATAAATTAAAATCAGAAAACACAAAGTTATATTATAATTATTATAAAATGATAAAACAAATGAAAGATGATTATAAATTCGAGTTAAAAAAGAAGAAAACAAAAGATTTAAGTAAAAGCAACTTTAAATAAAAGTTGTTTTAATAAACAATAGAAATGATTTATGGGGGAAAGGAAAAAAATCACAATCACAATAAAAAACTTTAAAGGAAAATTAAGGTTAAAAAAGAAATAATACAAAGTAGAAAAAGCAGCAGAAAGGTTGAGGCTGTCTGCTTGTTTGTGTCATTTTGCCAGGAGTCACACCCACCTCAGCTCCAAAAAAAGAAATGCTCTGCAGAGGCTTCAACTGCTGTCTCCAACACAGTTGCAACTAAATTCACAGTGACCAAGAGTTTGTTTAAAAGAGGATAAAGGTTAAGTTCCTCAGTTTTACCCACTATCTTTGTGGTTTTTCTTCCTCTTAAAAAAGCATGCAAAGTTAGGTCAGGAGTCAAAACTAAACACATTTTCAGGCCCTTTTTGGCACACACACAAACATTTGAAAGACGCTGCAAAGACACTTTATGTCTCGTGTCCAGACCCCAGGACCTGGTATTGGTGGTACCACTTACTCTGACATGGGAATAACCCTGGAACCTTCTGGTTCAAACTTAAACCTCCAACTCTTGGGAAGAAATCAGGATTTTACTTGCAGGTAAAACTGAAACTACAAACTGATGCTGAGGCTGTCAGAGCAGGACTTCTGGTCACCCACACTCACTTTTGTACTACTAAAGACCACTAAACTCTTCACTTCCATCACTTCTTCCCTTGTATTTTTGGTGCAGTTGTACTAATTTTTATCTATTTTTTTTCCAAGAATGAGCACATTAACTAATTAGAACTGGCTTTCGAGTCAGGCATTAGTTGGAAAACAGTTCCTTTGCCAAGAATTTTTATTTTCTTCAAACTCATCCAAGACAAAGAATAAAGAAAAAAAAATCCCACATTACATTGCTTACTATGTTTTGTACATAACTACTGATACATAATTAAAGACAGGAGTTGTGGCAAATTGTTTCACACATGAGCAAAATAAAAAAGCTGTGGTTCTTTGTAATTTACCAATATCAGAGCAATAAAACAAAAAATAAGTGAAAGAAATTAAAAGCAGACACATAATGTTTACAGCTTTGTAAATGAAATAAATGTTTTGTAAATGAAATATATGGTTGCAGATTTTGGAAGAACACAGTAACAAGGTTTCTTATTGATGCTACAGCCTTTTCTTACACAGCATTATCTACAGTCACATGCTTCAGAATACCTGTGTGTTTTACATGATACCCATCCGTTACATTTACCGTAGCCTTTTGCTAAGATTGGTGTTTGGAAAGAACTTTCAACATAAACTAGAGCAAACACTGATTAAAGGGAAACTCTAAGTACATAAAATAGCTCGTTATATCTGTTATCTTAAGATTCAGATGTACTATTAAAGTATAACTGTACTTTCTAAACCACATGATCAACTACTATCTATCTCACAAGGCCACAATTTAAAATAAGTTACACCGTTGCACCTTCACAAATTTCCTTGTGAGGCTATTATTAGAATGACCTATTTTTTATAGTTAGGTGATCAACATCAAGCTAAAAAACTTATTTGAGGATCCATATTTGCTTAAACGTTGTTTGTTTTTCATTAATAGTCATCGCTGCCCTCTTCTTCCTCATCATACTTCCTGGTGAGGGAGTGCTTCTTGTGCTTACCCCTGTGCCGCCGTTTACCGGTGAAATCAGCGAGAGCTTCCCTGGTATGCAGCTGCTCGTGCTTCTTAAGGAGGCCAGGGACGGAGAAGCCCTTCCCACACGTGTCACATGTCCAGGGTTTCTTGCACGTGTGAGTGCGTTTGTGGACATTCAGATGGGATGCCAGCTTGTAGGTCTTCCCACACACATCACAACTGAACGGCCGTTCGTTGGTGTGTAACCTGATGTGGACCTTCAGGTTCCCCACTTGTGTAAAGGTCTTTTCACAAAGGGTGCACCGGTAGGGTCTCTCTCTGGTGTGAATCCTCAGATGAACTCTTAGGCAGTATTTACTAGAGAACTTCTTTTGGCAGACAGGACATGGGATCTTTGATTTAGGTAGGTGGTCTTGCTGGTGCCTCTTCAGGTCAGACAGGTAAACAAAGGTCTTCCCGCACTGGGAACAGAGATACTGGCGGTCACCGATGTGGTAGCCCATGTGTCTCTTCAACAAGCTGGGGACAAGAAACCTCTTGCCGCAGCGCTCGCACATGTGGGGTCGATCTCTGGTGTGCCAGCGCTCGTGGTTGGACAGCTTGAAAGACGTTGGGAAGGTTTTGGTGCAGTGCTTGCAGGGGAACGTCATCTGGCTCGTGTGGCACTCCATATGCCTTTTGAAGTAGGTGGACTGAGTGAAGCCTTTGTTGCAGATGTTACAGTAGAAGGGCTTTTGGCCGCTATGGGCCAGTATGTGCTTTGTGAGGCTCTGGAGTTTGCTGAAACATTTGCCACACTGGCCACAGGCGTAAGGACGTGAAGTGCTGTGCGTCTTCAGGTGATTGTTGAGGAAACCCTGTGTGCGGAAACTTTTGTTGCAGGCTGAGCACAAATAAGGCTTCTCCCCTGTGTGGATGCGCTCGTGGTCCATCAGCTTGGACTGGTAGGGGAAGCTCTTATCACACACGCTGCAGTTAAACCTGTCAGCCAAGTGTCTGAACTGCTTCTTCCTTCTTATACTTGGCCTCGAGTCGTCCTCACTCAGTGTTCCAGGAGGAAGAGGTGGCAAAGCTGGGAGAGACATCGAGTTAGAAGCAATCTGTGACACCCACTGATGTAACGTGACGCGCTGAGTGTGAGGTTTTTGGCCATCTTTTGCTGCTGCACCACCAGCATTCTGTAATGTGGAGGAAACTTTACATGGCACTTGAACAACCCTGAAAGGGATTGGTTTCAAGTGCAGTGGCGTTGACTCATTTTTCTCTGGTGCTCCATCGTTTTCCTTGTTTTGTAGAGTTGTGGGAAGAGGCGGCTGATTAGAACTCTTCTCCTGCACCAGGTTCTCACTCAGCGTTGTTGTTATTCCACTCATCGTTGCTGTGCTGGTATCAGCTGTTTTTTGAGTAGTTTGCCCTTCTGGCTCAGGCTGAGCAACAGAAGCTGATGGGATGTCATAATCGTCATCTGAAATATCGCCCACATCTTCATTATCACTAAACGAGGAGGGGCTTCTTTCGCTGATGGTGATCTCCTGTTGTTTTGGTGACTGTGGTGGTGGCGGAGGAGTGGGTGGATGTTCTGGTTTGGGCATGAAAGCGAGAGAGGAGAGCACACAGTCGCCGACTGAAGTAGAGACAGCTGCTGTGCAAGGAAAGGAGAAAATAAGCTACATTTCTCTGTTCTTTTCTTTATAACAAATTAAAACACTTAACCTTTGACGTATTTCATCTCAGCTTTCAACAACATGAGATGTACCTTTGACACTAAAGGCTCCTTTAGACTGCTGGTGAAGTAGTAGAGTCTTTAGATCTCCAGGGTCAGGGATGATTCCTCCACACGCATTGAGGACATTAGAGTCCATTGAGATCATGGCACCGAGCTGAGATGAAGGAACCAAGAAATTAAAGTACGATACATTTATGTAAGTGTAAAGAGTACACTGAGCACCTGTACTGAAAAAGGATGTTGTTTTAAATCAAATGTGTTTTTCTGATCTTTGACAGAAACGTAAGTTTTTTTTTCTTAAAAACAAACCAAAAAAATCCTGACAATAGTAGAAATCTGCAGCAGTGTAACTTGTGCTTTCTATGAACTCTGCCAACGCTTTAGAATGTGTTGATGCGTTAGTGTTTTCTCAATACAAGTTGTTGCATACCTGGGACAAATTAGGAACAGGAAGAAGTTGTTCCATCTTGCAAACAAGGCCAGCAGTCAGAGTCTGCAGCGCCGTGTCAAACTTGCTGCCATACTGAACAGGAAACACTTCCTGCATAGAAAGAGAAAATATCTAGGTTGAGTTTAAAATGGGAAATACACAATCCTAGAGTTCAATGTCAAAGGAATAAATTCTAAACACAAGAACTGCTTTTTCAAGCTGCTACGCAATCAAACCAGCAGTTTTGTCAAGAAAAGACTAAACTAAACCATTGCTGCATCAACATGATGGTCAGGTGAAATCACCTGAAAGAAGCGTTTCCTCTCAGTGGGGTTTCTGAGCAGATTCTGGACCAGCACCATAAAGTTTGTCTGGGACTTCTCCACCTCTGTTTCCTTCTAAAAAAAATCACAATGTCAGATTTTATTAATGCCTTGAGATGATATGAATGTCATGGAAACACAAAGCTGGCTGTTTCTCCAGAGGAAAAAAGTGATATGCATACCCCTGAAGTAGTGGGGACCTTCAGTTTATTTATGAGCATCTGAATAGCCTTGGCATCTGGTGGGTTCTCATACTGAAGTAAGTCCAAGATTATCTAAATTAAAAAGATGATAAAAAGTGTTAATTGCTGACCAGGTAAATGCACAGTTTTAGTAGCTTCTTCTTAATCAAATTTCATACATTACCACACACTCACCCTTGCTCTCAAGCCCAAGATTAGCTGAGCAGTCTGCTTGAAAGTCATGAGCTCTGGAATAGTCTGTGTCACCATGGTTACAAACTCCTCTACTTTCCCATAATGCTTCACGTTTCTCTGCCTTATGACCTGCCATATGTAGGAGTACGTAAGCTGCAGGGGGGAGGCCAATAGGCGGAGGGATGCCATGGGAAGGGCACCTGAAAAACAGTTTAAAATGCACAAATTACACATAGAATAAATTGAACAAATTTCATATCATCAAACATCCTCACCATCGTAAGCTTAACTCAGTTTTGAAACAAAATAATGAAAAGAAAAAGAAAATTGCAAAATCTAATACAATATTCTAGTTTTATTTCATATAGAGTCGATTGAAAATAGTGAAAAAAGTTACAAGTAGCACTTGGCACATAACTGTCACAGCAGCACCATCACTCAAAAGGTAATTAGAAGAAGATAAAAAAAACAAAAAACAAGGATACATCTATATACACATAGGCAGTAAAATAGTATTGTAATCTTAGATCACTAAAAAAACACAAATAAAAGATAAAAACAAACTTGGTACCAACACTATGCAGCATACTGTAAGAGACACAGACAACAATGAGAATCCGGTGTCAAATGTCAAACTGAGTGGTAGATGAAACAATAGGTTACAAAATGGTGACTATATCCATCTTTGAGACATAATCGATGAGTTAAAACAATTTATTTTCAAAACTTTAGATCTATTTTTAATAAATCCTCTTCTCACATAGCACAGAGCTTCCACAGGGGGCGCTGTAGTGCAAACCAGCTTCAAAGGCTTCTCAGCTTTTGAAAACAGTGCACATTTGCGCGTGCATGTGTACAGTGATGAAGAGACTGAGCGCCAATCCAAATAAATAGTTCGATACCAGGCTTAAAAACGATCGTTCCTACTACACTATTGCCCACGAGTTATCTATGGCGGCCAACATGCTGTGTGACGAACCTATTCTTGTATGTGAAGGATCATTTAATTTACACACCAAACTGCAGCTACAGATCATTATCTAGCTTGCTTCTGTACATTTTCCTTTGAAAAACAGATCAGACGGTGCCATTATTGAGGTTGTCAGGCGATGGCGAGCATTCTGTTTACAGCAGCGGAATGATGGCGTTGCGTTTTATTTTATTAACCGCCAGCTAACCTTAGCTTGCCGTCGTTAGCTTAGCAACTTACCTGTTGTACCGGACCGTCGGTCCATACTGTGCTCAAGGTGCGTGGAAAATGCCACCAACGAAATAAATACTCCGGATGGGTTGTAAATGCAGCAATTCAGAGGAAAACGTAATGTTTACATGCATTAAATCATCTTATTTCGGGCGTCAAGCCACGAAGAATAATGGCGGCCGGTCGGTAGCAACTTTCCAAAACAAAAGTCTGACTACTTCCGGCGGATATTCCCGTGCAAAATAAAAGCATAGGTAAAATATGGAGCAAATTTCGAAAAAAGAAATACACATTTATTTAAATTCTTAGTTTTAAATATTTTATATGGTAAGAAGCTTAGTTTATAATGTAATATTGAATACAAATTAAAATGTATATAAGCAAGCATTGTAGGCAAAAAAGGACTAAAAACATTTTTTTAACATCACAGTCATTGTCAAAAGTTCAATTAAGCTACCTTTTAGTTACATCCCAAGCCATATTCATGTAAATTCACAGTTATTAGAAAGTGACCACAACTGGATTATTCTTTTGTCACAGAGGCATCATTCCAGATACTTTTCCCCAGAACAAGAATATAGGTCATTTTTACACTCAGTATGACGTGAATGATTCTGTTATTTGCAACTGCAGGAAAAAAAACTTTATTAAGAGGTTCATTGTGTAACATAATTTTACATACAAATGCACATTTGTAAAAATTACAAAAATTAAAGTCATACATATTGTTCACCAAGAGGACTATAAACTATTCTGAAAATGTAACCCCATAAAACAGTTTAATATAGTTTTGTTCATATTTTGATTGGTATGTTTTGGACATAAATCACAGAGTGTTGTTAAAATGCTAACTGGCCTCTGCAGATACGATATAGCCTGCGGTCTGAGGAGATTCTTAGCCTACTGATTCATAGGGATCTCCGGCATTGGTCATGTTTGCTACTGGCATTTCCTCCAGCCTACGGCCTACTCCTTTGTGACAAGAACAAGCCCTCCTTATGCTTGTAGCTGAGCTCATCCGTCCATCCATCTATCTGTCTGCATCTCCCTCACTTCGCCTCATCTCGTCTGTCCTTGCTCCTGCTGCTGGACTCTGACACATACAGTACAAGAGCGCTCAGAGCCGGGGAGTCATGTTCTCATGACTGAACGTGATTGACTCTGAATGAGGCATTAAAAACTCTAACACACTCACAGTGACTGAGGAGCAGCTATAGATCACTGGGCAACAGCTTCCAAACACAATGAGTGGATTCAATGTGCCTCTGGCGATGGCAATCTGCCATCTGGTCAGATCTTTGATTCATAAAGTAGGACACTTGTTGAACTTCTCAGCGTGTTGTTTGTGACTAGGTCCATAATTTGTGACAGATCACAGATCACAACAATGTCAACAACAAGCACAAGAGACGCTGTATTCACCCTTCCAGTTGTTTTTCTGCCATAGGAATGAACTCCTGATACATTTCAGAAGAAGTCAGCATTGGAGCAGATGTGATTGCACACAATCACTGAGTCCCATTTCAAATTAAAGTTCTCCAGTGTGGGGCGTTGCTTTGATGTGACACCCTGATTGCAGCAACACCTGAATGATGTCAGCGGTGGGAAAAAAATCCTGAGTACAGAGGTGCTGTTATTCACCAGCCAAAACAAGTTAATATGTTTACTTCACCAGCCATTTGGGGAGATAACCAGTCTCTGAGAGGAGATCTCCCGCCTCGACTGAAGAGCTTCAGGGGATTTCTGCGTCACACCTGCTTTTGCAGCAGCTCAACGTCCTCTCATCCAGCAGCTCTGGTGCGTGCTCTCAGATGAGCAAAATCACGAAAAGTGACAGACCACACTCATTTATCTATGCTTCATCGTGCTTCATCCACTTTCATGTTCGGAGCTTGCCTCCCCCGCTGGCGGTATTTCAGAGGCGTGGGTGAGTGTTTGAAGTGGGATGGAGATAGACACAGTTGGGATCACGTCAGGAGTTTCTCTTTGGCCATTTAAAGCGTTGCACACTGGTAAACGGCCTCCAGATTTGACCTACGGAAAAACAGAAATTTAAATAAAAAGAAAGCCGGAAGAATGTTCCTCTATAGGTTTGTCATAAAATGCAATTGCCAGATAATGGCCAACGTTCGTTTTATGACATTAACAGGGCCTAAAAGTACTCCTACATATTTGATGAGGTGCTGTAAAATTTACCAGACTCGTCTCCTTGTGAGCGCTCGCTAAAGCGAGGGCGCAGATTCTGACAAACTTTATTAGACTGACCTCCAGGGACCACTGGGCTCATAAATTTGTGTAAAAAGACATTTAGCAAAAAGAATATTTATTTTAAAGGATGAAAATGTAAAATAACCACTATAGGTCAAGGTTATGTATGAGCTATAACTAACTGGTGCTTAATTCTTGCTAAACAGCTAATTGTGAAAGTTGTGATTAAACAAAAACTCATTCTGGTGTAAAGCTAGTGATCAATGATGTTTGAATTTATGTTTTTAACCATTCATGCAGTTTTCTACTTGAGTTGTAAGCAGAAAAGTTTCATAGGGGTGGCCATGGGGCATGAGAACAATTTGGGGTGGCACACCAAATTGATCCTCATGGTAACTCTGGGAAAGTTTAGCCTGTGGTGATGCAATAAATGCTCCTTTATTCATTTTCATTTAAAAAATGCATCCAACACACTTACGTCAAATTTGAGAAACACAAACATTTTAGAAAAAAAAACATTTAAAACTGTTATTTTATATGTTGTTTCAACATTTATTTTAGAATTTTAGAACAGCTTAATTCACCTGTTGTTTCTTCACTAAAACATCCACAAAAACTCTGGTGATTGAAATTTTTGTTTTGAAAATGACAAGCAGCTGATTATTCATTAAATGTATAATTTTATAGGGTTTTACATGTCTTCATTAAACAAGATACATTTATGGTTTGTTTAAACATTAATACGACTTATTAAAGAACACTGGTCTTCCCTGGAGTGGCCAGCAATTTTCTAGGAGTGACCATGGGCACCCCTAGGGGGCGCCACTAGTTGTATGACCAAAGATGAGACAACACCCTTTTAAATGTGTCAATAAAGGTTTCTAACTTTTGAATAATAAAACAAATTTTGCTAATGCTATTATTGGTGAGCTTGCTGCAAATAGCCACGCTAAAGAAAGGTGTGGAGCTGTTTAACATGTAAATGGTTTGCAGGTCCTTGAAATATGAAGTACATTATGCCAACATTCATTCACTGGCTCATCATGGTTACACAAATCAGTTTTCCACATTTCCTGGCCTTGGGTCGCTAAAGAGATAACGAGGAAACCTCCTCACCACCACCGGGCTTTGGGGAAGGGAGTTCATTCACTCCCCGACAGTGAAGGCTCTGATATAACCTCACTCACAGGTGTCAGTGTGATGGTTCTGGGCTACAAGATAATAATCAATGCTATGGATCTGGAACGTTTCCAACTAGATGTGTGTGTGTTTGTTTAACCAATATCAGTCTCTCAAAAGATGAAGTTATCCACCCATCTTCCCTTCATAAAGCAAAACTGCACATTTCAGAGCGGCCAGTCTCAGTCACACCTGTGCAAAACTCATGCTGTCTAATCAGCACCTTGATATGCCACACCTGTGAGGTGGGACCGGGTGGGACGGATTATCTTGGTGAAGGAGAAGCGCTAACACAGATTAGACAGATTTATGAACAATATTTGAGAATAATGGGTCTTTTGTGTGTCTAGAAAATGTTTCAGATCTTTAAGTCCAGCTCATGAAAAATGGGAGCAAAAACAAAAGTGTTGCATTCATATTTTTGATCAGTGCATCAAGTCCTTGTTATAGTTCTCATTAAACCTGGAAGAGCAGTGGTTCTCTAAAATATCTTCCTTTGAAACATTCTTAGTGCTAAATAAGCAATAACAAAATACATTTTTCCAGTCTGTGAATTCAGATATACGTCTTTTCATGTTTTTACATCAAGTATCATATTTTTCAAATTGACCAGAATTTTCTTTCAAAGAATTCTGCTAATTCTAGTTCTCAGAGATCATTTGGATTTGTCCAACGTCGGTATCAGCAGATCAGTTCAGGAGTCAGGGACTGGTTTTGGCTCACAAAAGCAGAATTGGTGCATCTCCAGTGCACAAGTCAACAACACGTTAAAAGAACAACAAAAAAGTTTCATTTATAGCGTTGGCAAACTAAAGGAACTCATTTATGTTTTCAAAGTATTTCAGTCTCAGTTTAAAAATGGCCACAAGGTCTTTTCCAGTCAGTTTCAGGTGAAACTCGAAAAATTAGAATATCATGCAAAGGTTTGTAAAAAAGTTAATTTATGCAAAAACAACTGAGTACATGATAATACGTTTTATCGATTTCATGTCACACTCTAACTTTCTGAGATTCTGACTGTGGGGTTTTCCAAAGCTGTAAGCCACAACCATCACAGTTATAACAAATAAAGACTTGAAAAATCTCACTTTTCATGTTATTATAAGTCTAGCTCTTAAAGTAGCTTCACGTTTAAGATGCATTACTGAAATAAATGAACTTTTGCACGATATTCTAATACTTCACCTGTATATGCACGTAGTTATTCCCTATCAAATTTCAGAAAACATAATTATTTGATAAATTTAAGATAATCCAGTCAGTTTTAAAGGATGGAAGTCTTACCTGCCACACTATCAGAACAATGCATGCTGCAAACGGGATTAGCACCAACAGTAAGGGAGTTCTTTTTGACCAGCTGGATCTCCGACTCTCCTCGTGACCGTCTGCAGGAAGACAGTTATTATTAATGCATCAGCTGGTATGATAGCAGGCCTGTTTTCTGTCTCCATGTTTTGAGCAATCACCTGGAGTTAGCTGGCGGTTGACGCATGGCGGTGGCTTGCAGGAGAAGCTTGAGGTTCCTTGAGAGGCGGCATGTAGAAGGTCTTGGATGTAGTCGAAGTAAAGACCAGACATTAAGTTCTCTTCCTGATAGTGACACTGGAAGACCTGCATAGCTGTTTCCTGAGGGGTCAGCCAACAAACCACCCTGAAATCATTCACTTGTGCAGTTAAGTCTCAACAGAACAATTCTGCCTGTGTGCATCATGTTTTAGCTCAAAGAACACATGTAGCTTTAATCCCATGCACCGCTTCACAAACATGTTAAGTCACTTGGCCGTGTGTGTGGGGAATAATACTGCCCATCACCCACCAGCTCTTCGTGGTCAAATGTGAAACGTAGGCTCTTCAGCATGGCGACGAAGATGATTAGGTTATCTTTGTTGGAGGAGACGGCACCAAACATGTTGGACAGCTTTCGAAGACTTTGCTCCAAAGGGTAGATATTCAAAACCACCCAGCATGTGCCGGCCTGCGACGTAGACACAGACAACCTTTCATCTAACATAAAACATCACAAACATCTATGTGCTGTTTGACGTTCCACCTCTGTTCCTACGTACCACGTCTTTGGGAATGAAAGTGACAGGAATCTCATAATCAGAGGGGATGTTCTGCTTCTGAAGAGGGAATTAAAAACAGGGCTGTGGTCAGCAGACGTCTGGTAATCGTGCAGCACATTTACGGTGTGGCATGTAGGTCAGCAGTCTCACCAGTATCGACAGCTTGCTCACATCGTCAGTTATTGGGGGTCCAAATTTTCCAGAAGAGAGATTTAAACTTGACAAAAGACTCAGGAGGAAACAAGTTGTGTTGCAGATCTGAAGCAGACGATGTATTAAACATTAGACATGATGCCCCACCTCCACCGTACAATACAGTAAGATAGTAAATAACTGCTCATTTTTGTTTGATTGCAAATTTTTAATTGACCATAAATCAGGGTTGCTTGAATTTTGTCAAACGTGTTCACGTTTGAAGAATAAAAACACACCGATGCCTCGCCCAAGGCGATCACCGGTGTATTTGTGCACAGGAAAGCACAATCATTTGCCTCCTCCATGCATGTGGTGGAGAATGTTGTGACGCCTCACTGGCATTATAAAAACAGATATTGTGCTTTGCAATAAGAAATGATAGTGAAAGAGCTGCAGCTGATTAATAATGCAGCAGGCTGTCACAAAATCAAGTTTATGCAGAAGTGCATGCATCTTTTAGGCATGCACGCCAGAATTAATATGATTTTATTTAAAATGTGTGGTAATCTGTGACAACTGGTTAAAATGCATTAAGTATTTTAGCTGATTTAGGAGATGTCTCTGGCATTTTAAAAAGGATTAATGACAACTTATTTAAAATTTTAGGGAGGAATAAAGGAATTAAAGGAAATCATTGCATTAAAATACATGATCATTATTAATGAGTAATATATGATCCAAAATACCTGGATTCTTTTTAATATGATCTATAAAGCATCATTTTCCCTTTTTAAATGTGCAGAAGCAGAATTTGGAGCAGCAACTGCAGATCTCTCAGTGCATTAAAATGCTTCACATGCAGCTCTAATGGAGACATTTTTATACAAGTGTTGCTGTTATTTTATACGGTGCAGAGCATTCGTTTTCTGTCTACACGACCTAAAAAGCATCATATGCTACATTTGTCATAAGGCTCCCTTTTGTGATTATTTTCTAAAATGACTGTAAAATGTGTTCATTAAAACTTTTAGTTTGCAATCCAACACAGAATTATTAGACATTTAGACAATTTTTGTACAAAGGAAAAGAAAAATCACTTACTTCCTTCCTCATATGGAGCAAGAGTCCAAAGATTCTCAAATCCGGTTCACAAAACTCATCGTCTGCAGCTCAGAGAAAGAACTCATCTTTGTTTATGTGCGTCCTAACGTGCAGTGGAAGTTGAGGACGGCCCAGCGGTCTGCTTTGACTTCAGACAAACTGGTGGGGTCTTTTTGACGTGGTAGAGAGGCCGCCCACTAGCTGAGTCATTATGTCACGCTCTGACGCTGTCTGAGACTTTTCCATAAACTCCCACGTATCAGTTTGGTCATCAGGAGAAGTGGGTGCTTGTTCTCCACAGAGAATAGTTCTCTAGGAATATGTTAGGGTTATTCCCCAAGCTGTTGTTTGTAAGAGTGAAAATACCACAGCCAGGGAGAATTGAAAGATTCTTTCAAACAAATCTTTATTAAAAGATTTTATTTGCTAGTGGATTATGTTGTGGCCTGAGCTTCTTCTGTTACTGGATCTGTTTTCATTGAGAACAGGCCGAGTTGCCAGATCTGCTCCTGATACTCGCTGATAAGTGAACTCATGTGAAAGCCATTATCCAAATTGATTTCCATTACCAAATCAATAGCAGTCACAGGGGATAGATTGGGGAAATGAAGAAAAGCAAATGATTTCAAAACGGTTCACTTCCTGAGGAGAGTACTCTGTCTGCTCTCCATCTTCTCTGGGGGCCTTAGTTTCCTCCCGCAGCCTAAAAACATTAACGGCATTTTTTCTTTGTCTTAAAATGATGACGGATGTTCTTTGTGTCTTCATAGAGTGATTAAACAGGTAAAAGAAGGATTAACTGAACTAATTCATGGTTGATAAAGGAACCAGTAGTAGTAACACCAATAAAATATGTATATAAAAAATGATTATTTAATTTTGATTGCCACGTTGGCTCTTTTACAGGTGAATTATAATGTTTAACGGCACCAAAACTTATGTTTGAGGCGTATTTGATTTAAATCCTAATTATTTCATCCATCCATCCATCCATCCATCCATCCATCCATCCATCCATCCATCCATCCATCCATCCATCCATCATATTCCGCTTATCTGGGGTTGGGTCAGGGGGGCAGCAGCCTAAGAAGAGAAGCCCAGACCTCCCTCTCCCCAGCCACTTGGGCCAGCTTCTCCGGGGGAACCCCAAGGTGTTCCCTGGCCAACCGAGAGACATAATCCCTCCAGCGTGTACTGGGTCTTCCTTTAGGTCTCCTCCTGGTTGGACGTGCCTGGAAAACCTCACCAGGGAGGCGTCCAGGAGGCATCCTAACTAGATGCCCGAGCCACCTCAACTAGCTCCTTGATGTGGAGGAGCAGCGCATCTACTCTGAGCCCCTCCCGGATGACCGAGATTCTCACCCCATCACCACGACAGACCGGTACAACACCCGCATCACTGCAGACGCAGCACCAATCTGTCTATCGATCTCCCGATCCATCTTTTCCTCACTAGTAAACAAGAGATACTTAAACTCCTCCACTTGAGGCAGGACCTCGTCCCTGACCTGACCTAGGTATGAAATGAAAAGTTATAAATGATTTAATCTGACTAATAGGTCAGAATTCAGTGATTTAATCAGTTTGTTTGAAGGTTGTTGTGTTTTTAAGTGTGACCTGGTTGTGTATTAGTTAGTCAGTTACATGTCGATTACATGAGAAAACCCAAAATAATGAAGAATGTTTAGTTTATAACTAATTTCCTTTTATGTCCTTTTATATTTGTTATCCACCAACACCGCTGGAGTTGCCTGAGACCGCTGTATTTGCTCCTCCATCTATATGACACTGATATGGTTGTTATGGTTACGTGGAGACTCAGATCAGCCTCTTCATCACCACCTGATGAATCTGAATCTTATACATGACAAGATTTTAACTAAACTCTCATCACATGGTGGCGCTGCTGCTAACATTTTACTTTTGTGAAGAAAGATTATTTGTCAGGATTTATCATGTTGTCTATTATTTGATGAAAAAACGATAAAACCATCAGCTGGTTTATATGCAGGGATGCATTTCGAGTGAAAAACGTTTGGAACAACAACCCTAACCAAACTAAAACAGGAATAAATCATCTACAACAGTAACAGATCTGTGATGATTTGTGTATAAAGTCTAGTATCAGTGGCCGCACAAACGTGTCATGTGGTTTTTATCTACTTGCCACAGCGTCACAGTGTTGCTGTTTGGGAAGTGCAACGATGACAGGCGCACTATGAGCTGAGTCAGGTCATCTAAAGGAGGTCACGTCTAAAAATAATCCAGACGGCCCAGAAAGAAACCTGCAAAACAAACACACACACACACACACACACACACACACACGCAGGCCGGAGAGCTGAGGGACGCTTCCTCAGATCAAAAAGGTGAGAATCGACACGGATAATAAAAACTTGCTGTGATATGAGACACGTTTCTACTAATGCTCACCTCTGACTCAGGTTACGGCACAAACGTCAGTTTTAACAAGCTGAGGACAAACGACAGACAGACTTCAGCGTGGTTTAACACTTTTGCAATAACTCTATTGTATTTTTGTCATTTCCACCTGCAGAAATGGACGACCTTGAGCAGGAAGGCATAAACCAGGAGCTGATTGAGTTTGTCATTCTAGAGAGCATTCAGGATGCCTACAAGCTTCCAGGTTCAGTAGGAACGGACCGGTATGAAGGAAATTCTCACGTTGTGACTATTAACTTAGAGTGTTATTGATGCAAATTTACCTTTTGTGGAAATTAAACATGAAATATAAGTTTACAGTAATAAACCTCTGGTGTAGCATTTCTGCAGAAAATACTTCCTCTAATTTCAGGAAACACACAAACAGTGAAGACTCCGTAAAGATCATGGCAGCCATTGCCAAAGGTGAGATTATATGTGTGCAAACGTTTTTGTAGCTTTGAGCCAAGTCAGATTAAAAAGCTTTATTTTCTGCATGTGTGTACCTCCACAGGTGATGTGGATTCTCTGCAGGAGCTGTCATGTTGTGTGTCTGCCTTCACAGAGAGGGACAGCAGGAGCTGGATGCCGCTGCACGCAGCAGCTGTGCAGCCGCAGCTGGAGATCCTGCATGTGGTGCTGCAAGGTCTGAATCAGAAAAGGTTTCATGAAGCAACTGACCCTAACCCTAACCCTGGTGCAGCAGATTTATTCTTGTTTCTTTGCAGCGATGTTATCTACAAACCTGACTTTGGAGGAGCAGACGAAGGACGGAGACACGGCTCTGACTCTGGCTGCAGAGGCTGGCCTGGTGGAACATGCCAAGATGCTGCTGAAGCATGGAGCTTCACCGCACAACACCAACGACAGGAACGAGTCTCCTCTGCTAATCGGTAGCACATGCACACTCTTTCAGCTTGTTTTAGGCTCTTCTCACAGGTCGAGCTCTAGTTTTGTCAGATTTGTCAGATTTGTTTATGTTTTTGGTGCTAATTTAGGCTGGAAATAGGCTAATTTAACCCTTTAGCATTTCAGCGTCCCACCCATGGGACAAAGCACAATACAGTACGTGACCTGGAATTTTAAGGGATTAAAGAATATAAACTGGTAGTTCTGACAGTATAAAATAATTATGCATTCATAAACTAAGCAAATGTTGGTGCTGCAAGGCTGAGTACACACATTTATAGTCTTTTCTTGAAATTCCCCTACAATTTTTTGTTTACGTTGTATTTTTCATCATCCATGAAGCTCATAATCAAAAGGTTATGTTGTGTTTATACATATATTTGAATTTTTACCCACCTTTCACACCACACAGCAGTGAGACGGAGCTCGTATGACATGGTTTTATCCCTCATCCTGGGCGGGGCCTTTGTGGAGCAGGTGTGTCTCACTAAGTGGACGGCCACCCATGAAGCTGCAAAGGTGAACATAAGTTTGAACATCAAAAAACTCAGCATTTGGACCCAGCTTCTTCTGATTTAACCTCCTTTACCACTGCATGTGTCACCTTCACACCAGGTGGGTTGCCCAGCTGTCCTGATGCTGCTGCTTCGACACGGGGCCAAATTAACGTCCACAAACGGTCACGGGGTGACACCTCTGGGGATCGCGGCCGAGCACGGCAACACAGAAGCTTTGGAAATACTCATACAACATGGTGGGACACAATCGTGCAAAAATGCTCAATCTTCACTCCTCTGACTGTGTTGTATTTCTTCTGCCCTCCACTAGGGGGTGATGTGAACGCCCAGGCCAGCAATGGGGACTCAGTTCTGTATGATGCAGCTGGCTCTGGAAACCTGGACTGCATCAAGCTGCTTTTGGAGCACGGAGCCAGCCCAAACGTAGCCAGCTACGCCTGTCAGCTGCCCATCCACAGAGCTGCATATGAAGGCCACATACTGTGAGTTCCTCCTCATTCACTGAAGCGGTGTGACTTGATGCGGACAGATACAATAATAATTCCGATGCATCAGGTCATAAAAATCTAATTTTAACAGATTATCAAGTTCCAAAAATTTTAATGATTTTATCTTTTTTTTAACCCAACCAAGTCAGAGAAAAACATCACAGCTCTGCAGCATTGTCTCTGATGCAATCTCCACAAAGAGCTCTCTGTCTGTCTGTTTTTCAGCTCAGCTTCTAAATAAAACCACAACTCAAACCACGATGTAATGAGCTTTCCCCTTGTCCTGATTTATGTTTTTCAGTGTCTCTGCTGCTCCCTCCTTTCCTGTTTTTCTCCCACTCCTCCTCTCTGCAGGGCCTTGAGGACTCTCATCCCCATCACTACAAAGAGAGCAATCCGCCTGTCGGGTCAGAGCCCGGTCCACTCAGCAGCTGACGGGGGGCAGGCCGAGAGTCTCGCGCTGCTCATCCAGGAAGGTTATGACGTCAACGCCCTGCTGGAAAAACACATCTCTGGTAGAACATCTACTGCATTTAACAAGCCTGTAATGTTTTTGTCCAACGTATTATTGCAACATTATGTTATTCCTTAGTAATAACATAGTTATTAACATAATTATTACCTAGTAATAACATAATGTTGCGATACCTACAGAGAACTATGATGACCTGAGAACAACCGCTCTGTTCTTTGCCGTTTCCAATGGTGACGTGACCTGCTCTGAGCTGCTACTGGAAGCTGGAGCCCAAACCGATCTGGACCCTCTGCGGTGCGTCCTGGTCGCTGTACGCGCTGAGAGGTCTGCAGCATAAAAGAGTGTTTTTAGATTGATCATTTCTGTGCTAACAGCAGGCTGATGTAGTCTCTGTGTGCAGGTATGAGTTGGTGCAGCTGCTGCTGTCCTACGGAGCCGATGTGAATTGTTACTTCAGAGTGATCAGCAACACGGTGTTCCCCACCGCCCTGCAGTACTGCCTCAGAGACCACGTCATGCTGAGACTGCTGCTCAACAGTGGATATCAGGCCCACAAGCACGTATAAACTCTCACAGGTCTCTTTATTAGGAACACCTGGCTGGTTCCTGGTAGGACCATTTGAGAGATTTTATTCCGTATTAATACGATTGCATGATGTGAAGCTTTTGTTCCACCACATCCCAAAGATTCTGGACTGGACAGAGATCGGGTGACTTTGGAGTCCAGTGAACTCATCATGTTAGATTTGAGCTGCAAGACTTGAGGAATTATCCTGCTGGAAGTAGACAAGTGTGACCAGATCATCTCCCCCAACCACCAGCAGCAGCAGCCTGAAGCATCGATAAAGGCAGGAAGGATCCATGCTTTCATGATGACACCAAATTTTGACCATTGGATTGTTGCATCTGATATCAGACCAGGAGCGGTTTCTCTAGTCCCTTCTGGTCCAGTTCTGGTGATCCAATTGTGCCTCAGTGTCCTGTTCTTAGCTGACAGGAGAGACACCTGGTGTGGTCTTCTGCTGCTGGAGTCCATCTGCTTCAAGGTTTATATGGTTCAGAGATGGTAGATGGTTGTAACGAGTGGTTGATTGAGTTACTTTGCCTTTTCACTTAGAGCCAGTCTGCCAATTCTCCTCTGACATCACGCAACCATTCTCTATTAAACCAAAGGTTGTGAGTGAAAATCCCAGTAGATCAACAACCATGTCACGTTCAAATCCTCTTTCTTCTCCGTTCAGATACTCGGTTCCAACATCCGTGAATCATCTTCTAGATGTCTAGATGCTTAAATGTGTTGAGTTTCTGCCATGTGAATGGCTGATTAGTGTTTATCTAACAAGTGGGTGTTATAAAATGTTTTCATGCACTGACTTTAATGTAAATGATGGTAGAAACACTTCCTGTTAAATATTTAGGAGCCGGATCTTGATATAATCATTAAAACACAATAATCTCTCCTCTAGATGCTTTCAGTGTTTCCATGGAGACAGCGAAGGAGAGGATGCTACATGGGCCAACCTCCATAATCAAGCGTATCACATCTACAGCCAACCTATCATCATCTCGGTAAGACAGACAGACATCCTCTTCTGATGCAGTTTTGAGTTTAAATGATGCATTTCACTCTTTGTAGTTCTGTGAGTTTGTGTCGGTGTCATGGCTGGCACACCTAGCAGGCAGCGTTGTTAGAGCACTTCTGGACTACGTGAGCCACGTAGATGTTTGTTCTAACCTGAAGCGCATCCTGAAGAGGACGCCGGAGTGGGAGGAGATTTCTGCAATACTGAGTAGGGACACAAACAGAAATACTTAAATAAATACACACCAAAGGCTAAAATAAATCTTCTTACTACCTGGAGGTTATTTGTGTGCCCTTAGACGAGCCCCGGTCCCTGCAGCACCTGTGCCGACTGGTCGTCAGAGGTCAGATGAGCATCAGGACGCTGAATGACCCCGAGGCCATGGCTGCTGCTCCTTTTCCTCCCCGGCTGATGAGCTACCTGACCTACAGAGAGTACAACCTGTACGGTCAGCTTTAATCCACGTGAACCGCACCTTCCTGAGGAAAACAGTCATGCACAGATGTGAATGTCCCTGTTGTTCTGTTTTGTGTTTGCATGCATTTCTATACATTTCTTGTGTTCTATTTCTTGAATAATACATTTAAAAAGTACCACAAATCAAGCTGAAAAGACCATGTGTGGCAATAAAATAAAACATTCAAAACAACTGATAGTTTTTGTTGTTTTAGCTTTTTTGTAACATCAAGATTCATTTTTAATTTAAAATTATATTTTGTTGTTTAATTTTTAAAGCAATAAGGAGAAATGATCAAACTAACATATCAGTGTTCCCCCCCCCCTTTGCTTTTCTAGACTGAAGAATTTTGTCTCTCAATAGATTTATTTATTTTTTATTACCCAAGGTGACAGCATGTACAGTGCTTAACAAAGAAATAAAGAAAATAGGTAAATAAAAACAATGATTTATATTGAAAGGACAATCAAACCAACATATAGTAAAATAACTGATGATAATAATAATAAAAATCAACAAAAATAGAGAACTACAGTAGATATATGTGTGTTGAATAGTCAAAATGTGTTTAAATAGGATAATAAAATTAATATATCAACAATGATCAAAACCATATATTCATCAACCATCATCATCAACTTTATTTATAAAGCACTTTCCAACAGCCAGAAGGCATAAAAGAATTTAAAACATCATTGACCTAAACAAACAAAATATAAATGAAGACAAATAAAAGCAGGAGATGAAAACCAAAGATGTTGGTAAAAAACAGAATGAATAAGAACGAGCTAAATTATCTAAAAAATATAGCAAACTCACGTGCTGAGGGTATAATAAATGATATTAATAATAGAAACTAATAATTGAAGAGAATTGTCATTAGATTTCCATCTTTGATACAATGATAAAATAAAAAATAATAATATTAATAATAACTATAATGTTAATATAAAGAGAGTTTATCTGTATGGTGGTTTTGTGAATATGGACCAGCATGGTAATTCATGAATACTGAAATAATAAATAAATAAAAAAAGAGATGCATGGTTTCAGATCCAGGTGACTAATTCAAGTCAAATGTACTCAAAAAATTATATTGTAATTATATTATATTGTAAAATATTATTGAAAGTATTTAAATTATTATTATTATCAAACGTTATTTTATCTAAATTCTATGTGAGTAATATGCAACGATGTTTTCTTGGCGATAGACGTGAGCGATGGGTTTTATGAAATATTTTGGAAGATGATCCATTTCTGTTAAACTGCCTATTAAACACAGTGATGGTGAAGTCGGGACTCAGCTCAAAACAAATGATAATTTTTCTGGTACAGCCTTCCAAAAGGAGCATGCGGGTGTGCAGGACCATGGCTCTCAATAGATTTATACTGTTCAGGTTTTTCCTGTTTGAGCAGTACAACTTTTAAAAATTCATTCTAAAATAGTTTTTGCATTTTAAACACTTTTTGGGAAATCGTTGGGACCCCCTGTCCTGATAATTGTATGAAAAAGTTGCAACCACCTACTTGTTGGGTTGACCCATTCTCTGAGTTTATCGTTGCAGATCTGTTTGGTCCAGCAGATCTTTTTTTGGCCGTGAACAAAGCCGTCCAACTCATAGTGACGGACTGTCACAACGACCGGCCGCTGAGGCTCTGAGCTCACAGGCTTTTTGTAGCTCTGCCTCAGAGCTCAGAGACTCCCAAAAAAAGACGCTGCATCATGAGGCCTACGCCTGGTACGCTCCCCTCTGATCCCTCTCTTAAAGCCTAAACAGCAGCTGGCCAGATTAGAAAGGAGAGGACTGGGACACACACACCGTCCAGTTCAGACTGCATTACTCCTTCATCTGAATCCATTTCTATACTCTTCCCTGGCATGGATCAATTTATCTGGACTTAAGTTTCCCCCTCAGCTTATTGATCTCCAGCAGCTTTAAGGTGGATCGTAAACTTTCTTGGAATCTCAGAACCTGGACATTCAACGCGCTTCATTCTAGTTTATTGCCGGCTGGATTCTCCTGACCAGGCTTCGGACATGAGCTGTTTTGGGTATCGTCGAGAGCTGAGTAAGTATGAAGATGTCGATGAAGACGAGCTGCTGGCTTCACTCAGCCCGGAGGAGCTGGCTGAGCTGGAGAAAGAGCTGGCAGACATTGATCCTGACGCCAACGTGCCCATCGGACTCAGACAGAGGGACCAGACGGATAAAACTCCAACGGGGACGTTCAGCAGAGAGGCTCTGATGAAGTACTGGGAAAACGAGACACGTAGACTAATGGAGGATGAGATCGGAGGAGGAAGCCCCAAACCGGTAAGTGATAGCTCACAGCTGATTTTATTAGAAAAAAACATTTCGGTTGCATTTGAAATGAAACCAGAGCTGTTTATCTGATAATTAGGCTTCAAAGGCCGACGTTTAAAGGCTTACGTAAATGTATCCAAACACAGGATGAAGAGCAAGAGGAGGGCAGCTTGACACAACGAGACAGCGAAGAGGAGGAAGAAAAAAACGATGAGAATGAGAAAGAACGTAAAAGAAATGATCATTCAAAAGGAAAAGATGAGGACGAAGATGAAAGTAGTGATGAGGAGGAGGAAGAAGAAGAAGAAGAAGACGAGGAAAGTGAGGAAGAAGAGGAACCTGTAACAGAAGAAGAGGAGGAAGAGGAGGAGGAGGACGATAATAAATCCAAACCTGAACCAGTGATCGATTCAAGTTCACCCAAAACCAACAAACCAGCGTTCCTGGAGCCTCAGAGGGCGGAGCCTATGCGTCTGACCCCTCCACCTCCTCCTCCACCTGTTGATCTAAATGCAAATGGAAACCCAACTGTTGTTGATGACGCTCTGCAGCGAGTCCTAAGCAACGACCTCCAACTAACAGAGCTTAATCTGAACAACATCGATGACATCTCACAGGTACGACGACTTTAAATCATCCTAAATCCTGAGTTCAGGTCAAAATGATCTAAAACTGGTCCAAAAAGCATCAAATTCAAGTTTGAACTAAAATCCCTCAAGTATTCAGAAAGATCAAATATATGTCTTGTGTTGCAATTCAAGCTTTTCAAGCCTATTTTAATGCATGGAAGCTCTTAAAGGAGACATCTTCCAGGTTTTTGATCACCAAAATGTTTACATCCTACAGGCTAGTGAGGTAAGTTTGGAGCATTGCAGATGTTTCAGTTTCTCTAACTGCAAATCTTAGTTAGATATTAGCTAAATATGGATTTAAGTTGCAGTTTCTTGAAAAATACATTTAATGATTTTCTTGTTTGGTTCCTTTTTAAAGTATCAAAGCGGTTCAACGTGAAAATAGCCTTCAACCCCCATCGCCTTCATTAGCTGCCGTAAGAAAATAGACGGAGAAATGCTCGGGACAAAAGCCAGCCTCTTCTGTGTCACAGAGAAATATTTGCATTCATGGACTGGCCTAGCTTGACTTGCAACTGCAGAAGGCTGAGTTGATTTTGCGACTAGGACAGAGCACGTCTCGGCTAGTGGAAGCTAACCGTTAGCATTAGCAACTCCAAAATATGGTGGAACACTTTCAGGCTTGTGTTATTTGTGGAGATAAAACATCAATTTTGCAGTTTTTACTCAAGAAAGAAGAGCAAACAGAGGCAGCGCAAGAGTCATGTTGCTGTTAGCCAATCAGAGGCGATACATCATGAATATTAATGAGTAAGAGTCCAAATCCTGCCATTTTCTGCCCTGACTCTGCTGAATAACGTCTACTTCCTGAAACAGGAGCACCAGAGCTTTTATCCACAAAAAACAACTCACAAGGCATTCATTCATACTTAATATGTATTATTTTGTTTGATTGTGGATGTTTGAATGTAAACATGGTCAGAAAAATTCAGGTCTGTACCCCCCAAAAAAACAACCTCTGCTCTTTTCACTGATGTATTTGGAAGATTATCAAGAGCTAATCAGAGGAATGAACATGTTTGAATTATTCTCTTTATGCTGTTGTCAAAAATCTCTAATTACTTTCTAGGAAACTCTTATTCGATTCGCTGAAGCCCTGAGATCCAACACCAACGTACGAGTCTTCAGCCTGGCGAACACCAGGGCCGACGACCATGTGGCTCTGGCCGTTGCTAAGATGCTGAAGGAGAACTCGTCCATCACCAGTCTGAATATAGAGTCCAACTATGTGAGTGGGAAGGGCGTGATGGCGCTGGTTCAAGCCCTTCCTGGGAACAGCACCCTGACGGAGCTTCGGTTCCACAACCAGAGGCACATGTGTGGCGGACAGGTTGGTGTCAGTCCAAATCACCCCAACCCCTGCTGTCAACATGGTGACTGATTCTTTATGAACCTCTGTACAGGTGGAAATGGAGATGGTGAAGGTCCTGAGGGAAAACTACACTTTGATCAAACTGGGCTACCAGTTCAACCTTCCTGGTCCCAGAATGAGCATGACTGGGATTCTCACCAGGAACCAGGACCGGCAGAGACAGAAACGACTACAGGAGCAAAGGCAGCAGCAGGGGGTGCAAGATGGAGCTGTGAACCCTCGAACATCTGCACTGGTTAGCATCTTTACTTCCTGTCCCACTGGGAAGCATGTCCTCTTTACTCCACCAGAACCTTTGTAATTCTTTACCTTTCTCTTTAGAGAGGAACACCTGGATCATCACCCTACAGTTCCCCCTGGTCCTCCCCCAAACTACCCCGAAACGACACGGTCAAAAAGCAAACTCCCCCCGCGCCTCCGCCTCCTCCTCCCCCACCCCCTCCACCACCACCCCCTCCTCCACCTCCACCAGCTCTCCCACAGCAGGAGAAGAAGAAGCCCACCAGGATGATCGCGGAGGTCATCAAGGCCCACGAGGCGGGAAGCAAAAAAGTGTCCAAATCAAAAGGGAAGAAGGGTAAGAAGACGGGTAAGGATGAAACGAGGAGCATCCTGAAGGAGCTCAAGAACGCCTTGAGACCCGTGTCGGCGGAGAAGAGAGGGGAGGAGGGCAGCAGGCCGTCCACGCCGATGAGGTCCGCCCACGACCAGCTGATGGAGTCCATCCGTAACAGCAGCATCCACAGCCTGAGACGGGTGAGAGACAAGAAGTTCTGCTAAACTCTCAGACATCAAACTATTGTGATTTATACGAGGACGACACAGAGGCAGTGGAGTCCGACTCATCTTAGTGGCTGATGTGGTCGGTGCAGTCTCTGGTTGGTTCAGTGGTGCCCCCAAGGGGTGGCGAGGGGGGCCATGGCCACCCCTAGAAAATAGCTGGTCACTCCACTGGCCCCCTCTTTTAATAAATCATATTCATGTTTGCACAAACCATAAACTCATCCTCTTTAATCAAAACTTGAATGTAAAACCCTCTAAAATATATAATTAATGAGTAAATTAATAAATCATAGTTACAAGAATGTATATAGGTCACTGCTGCTCATCATTTTCAAAACAAAAGTTAAGGATAGTTAAGTTAAAGATAAACTTCCATAGTTTTGTGGATGTTTGTGGAGGTAAATGTGTTGGATGCATATTGTGTTTTTTTTGTTAATGAAAATGAAAGGAGCAATGCATTTGACAACCACAGGCTACACCCAGAGTACCTTTGAAATGCTAACCACAATGTTGTTAATAAAGGTTTTGAATTGAACGAATTGTGGGAGACGGTGGCCGAGGAGCTACGTGCCCAGTTTGTAAGCGGAGGGTTGCGGGATCGAGTCGTTGAGTCCTTGGGCAAGACACTCAACCCATGTTGCCTGCTGGAGGTGGCCGTAGGAACCGGTGGCACCAATGCAGCCTCGCCTCCGTCAGTGCTCCCCAGGGCAGCTGTGACTACTTTGTCGCTCACTACTACCAGGGTGTGAATGACTGGATGTGCTGTGAAGCGCCTTGGGGGGTTGCAGAACTCTACAAGGTCATTTATCATTTTACCATAAGGACCAATTTGGTATGCCACCCCCAAATGTTTCTCTTGCCCCCTGTGAAAATTTTCTAGGGGCGCCACTGCACCAGCTCGCCCTTTGGTTTGAGCATAAGCAGCAATGTTCAGACAGGCGGTGCATTTTTACCCTGAAGTGGATGATAACCTGAAACAGTGATAATGAAACTGAAGGGAACCATTACCGTACAGAAAGTTCACACACCTGAGCCATGTTTTGGTTAGTATTATGCTTTTTTATTTTTTTTTTACATAAGAGGAGGCATTAGTGTCGCCTTTCCAGCAGCTCATCACATTGTTGTGGAAAATCATCTCTGCCCTCAGATAATGGGGGTCTCTGGGTGTAGCTGTTAAATTCCATCCTCTCAGTGCTGCAGGTATTTATAGAAGCTTCGATAACAGCAGACCTGACACTTTACCGCACCAGCAAGGCTGGAAACGGTTTCCTTGGTGCAGCATCTAAAACACGACCTTTAAGGTGTTGATCGGCTTCTATTTGTCTCATGAATAACTGTGAACATGTTCTTGTTATTTTCCAGGTGGAGGTGCCGCGTCATCTACAATAAGAAAGCAGAGACAAACTGGGTTGTTGCATGGAAGACGAAGATTTCTGAGAAGGCAAATCAGAATTTAAAGGGTTTGATTCAGGAAATTTGCACGTAGCATTTATTCACATTAGAAGAAGGATTTGATGTAATTTTCAGATGTGTTGACTGCTTTGTTTACTTTCTAATTGTCTTGGAATATTGTAAATACGATGTTGGTTGAACTGTGTGCATTTCTAATTATAGCCATAACACTTTTTAAAGTTTGAGAAGTGTCTTTATTTTATTTTGGAGGGAACCAGGATGATTTCTGTATTTAGAGAAAGTGGTCAAGCTGTCATGGAGAAGTTTAGGAAGCGCGCACACACACACACACACACACACACACACACACACACACACACACACACACACACACACACACACACACACACACAGATCTGTGAGTCAGCTCTCTGGTGCGATGCCACTGATGCACATTCCTTCTCTGACACGTTGAAAACACGCCCACTCCTGTTAGCGGTTTTTTGCACACTTTGAACAATTCACAACGCATACCAAGTGAAAGGAGAGAATAAACGCTCGCTGTGACATCAGTGTTGATGAAAGATACTTTGAAAGCATCAGGCTGCAGAATCTTCCTCCAGAATATCCAAAGCTAAATTTGTAAACAACACATGCGTTGAGTGTTTTTTTTACAGGCTCTCTAGTTTTTGCACGTAATACATGACGTTATTGTGCAGTATTTGTTATTAGCAACTTATTATTAATAAATTACCAAGTGGGAGAAAGTGAAATTCAAAGAGGTATTTTAAACCAACTTGAATTGAAATAAATCCAAAAAGTCTTTTCGTAGAACCTTCATTGTTCTTTAATGTTAGCATTTCTGACAATATTTCAGAAGTTAAAGTAGAACCCTCAGCGCATCATCCACTCACACACAGGTGCTGCACAGCTGATGGATGTCGAAAGTCAAAAACAGGAAAGCTGGATCACTAGTGAGCAAAAATGTATTAGGTGCAAGTAAAAAACTGATGTTTTGACACTGGATGTGTCACATCCAGTGTGTCAGTTCTGAAGAACTCTGAAGAAGACACATCCAGTGTCGAAACGCCAGTTTTTTACTCGCACCTATTAAATTTTTGCTCACTAGTGTGCTCCAGTTTTACCGTTTTTGAATATTTCAGAAGTTGTAAAACATTCACATCCCTTGGATTTTGCAACATTTGAATATATGAATCTAATATTTTCTGCTCATTTTAAATAAAAAAAAAGATCAACCTCCAATGTCAAAAAAAACCTCATATTTAACTTCTTATTTAATTTATTTATTTGCCAGATTATAAATGTGGACTGAAGGGTGTTAGTTCTCATTTTCTAAAGCAGGTGCAGTCTTGTGTTGGACAAAAACAGTAAATAATCAAATAAACCCCATGTTTCATCCATTTGTATAACTAAAACATTAACAATACATTGTGATTTATGTTATTAAAATTAAGTTTAATATTCAATTGTATATTATAGTTATTTATTACATCATTATTTAATCTTCATCGATATTCAACAGAATAATTGACTAATATTCAGAGAAGTTATGACAATATTCAAGTCCCGCAAATGAATCCTCACCTAAAAACACAGAGAATCCAGGAATTTCATACATTTTAACCCTTAGAACAAATTTTCTGGCCTTATTGTTTTACTGACCAAGCTGTGATATATATATATATATATGTATATATATATATATATATATATATATATATATATGTTCTTAGTCACGGTGTCTTGCTAATGCTTTAGTTTTGCAAATGGATTAAAAACAGAGTTGATTTAATTTTTACTGTTTTTTTTTCAGCACAGGATTAGACCTGCTTTAGTAAATGAGCAGATGACACATTCGTCATTCTGCATTTCTGATTTAGCAAAAATCAAATAGCCAAAACAAAAACTATAAGTGCATTGGAGATGATGTGAAACAATTATCCAAATCACCAAATCACCAGTTTTATGCTCTAAGGCAGGTAAAAGCTGTTGTGGTTCTGCTGCTTTCCTGCACATCGGCCTGATGACCCCGCGGTGTAACACCAGTGGAAAGTAACATACCTGCTCTAATCCTGTAAGCTCCACAGCCAAAGGCACTGATGCAGGTTCAGCTGATGGGAACATCAACTAAAAATAAACCAGTATCGATTCATCCTGTTCATTAAAGAAAACAAAACAGCAATAGAACAAATGGTTGTCTCCCTTTTCCCTTCTCTTACGTGTGCATACTCTCCATTTATGGACGATGATGAACAGCCAGAACCATCGCGCCACAAACTGGGTTTTTCTCCACCATTCTCCATCCGTTGCCACCTGACCTGGTTATACGCTGTTCTGAACATCGGGTGTAATAAACACCCGTCTCAGTTCTTGTGGACATCAAAAGGTCATTGAATTACACAAGCTCTTATTTATCATTCTTTAAACCTTTAACATGAAAAATTATACTTTTGTTGTTGCTTTAATCACAGACCCAAACACTGATTAGAATGACCCCAAACACACAAATATCGTAGCACTACAAATAAATGTCAACTTAAGGAAACTTGCATAATGACCATTTTTGGTGAAAATAAACATTTAATTATAGGTGGCTGTCTAGCTTTAGCGATGTAGGTTGGTTTTAAAGGTAGGCTGCTTAAAAAGATAACAGGCAAAAGTTTATTACCCAGAACATAACAAAGGCTTTTGTTACTCAACTATGGGAAGAGTCTTGCATCTAACAAGTAGTAATAAAACAGTGGAATATTTAGGAAGACTGAGCTTTAGCATTAAATATTGTATAAATTAATTAAATCTAAACCAACACCTTTTACTCTCTAATTAAAACTTATAGTTAAAAAAGCCAAATATAAGTGGCTTTATGGGCCTTTGTTGTAGCAGTGTGGTGTTTAGTGGTGGTAGTTGCAGCCAAAGAAAAAACAATAAAATAGTTTTGAAGCATGCTTTCCTATGATTTATCCATTTATTTGGGCTGTTTAAGCAGCACAAGGACACCTTTAGTACTATACATGGACAGATGGTAGTCAGGATTAGCTGGTATTAGAATAAAGGAGGTTTTTAATGTCACTTATGCGCCAAGATGGCTGCTATCATAAACTCTGAAAGTTTTGTTGTGACTAAAAGAGAAAAAATAGTTAAGATGTGATGATGCAACTGTTAAACACTCATTTAATCAATACATTTGCAGAGGTCTCTAGCAGGAATGAATGCCTTGTAAGTCGTACTCTGAGGGGCGGGGGTGTCTTATTTCCTGATATTGGGACATCTCACCTCTGATTGGATAACAGCGTGACTCTACCACTGACTCCATTTGCTCTGCAAAGTTTATACTTTATCTCCACAAATAACACAAGACTGAAGGAGTTCTGCTGTGTAGTGGAGTTGCTAATGCTAACGGTTAGCTTCTACTAGCAGAGACGTTCTCTGCTGTTTCCTGGACGCTAAACCAACAACAGCCTTCCCCGTCGTGAGTCAAGATGGGTGAGTCCATGAATGTTAAGTGACAGTGTGACATAGATCTGTCAGACTTTGCTAATCCTAGAGTTTCACCGTCTGTTTTCTATCAGAAGCTAATGCAGCAGACAGGTGTAGGAGACTATTTTCATGTTCAGCCTTCCAGAAACACTCAGAGGAAATAATTAAAACATTGATTTTCAGTGTTCCACACCTTTAAGTTCTGTAGTTGGTAGGAAGCAGGAACTTTATTTGCACTACACTGCCACCTAGTGGATGAGAACATAACAGCAACCACCTAGACCTAGAATAGGTACAATAAATTTCCTTCACCACTCGAGCTAACTCAGTGTTTAAACATCTGTTTGGATCCAGTTTAACCAGCTAGATAAAGGGGTAGGGAACCCTGGTCCTGGAGAACCGCTATCCAGCATGTTTTCGAGGTTTCCCTGCTTCAACACAGTTGATTCACCTCTTCAGCAGCTCATCAGGCTCTGCAGAAGCCCGTTAATCACCCGCTGATTAAAATCAGGTGTGTTGAAGCAGGGGACCCTCTAAATCGTGCTGGACAGCAGCTCCCCAGAACCAAGGTTCCCTACCCCCCGAGCTAGAAACTAGCTTACATATTTGTAACAGACTCCAGAAATGATCTAAGTTCAGATTAAATTTTGCTCGTTTCCCGTTATGTGAATGATTATAGTTAATGTATGAAGCCCTGGTTTTGGTCTAAAGCAGGGGCACAACTTACTAATCAAAGGTCCTGATCTGGTTCCTTTTAGGATATTTTCTCTACAACTTACACAAAAAATAAAGTATGAAGCAACGTTTGCCTCTAGGTGTTTGTAACCAAAACCATTCAATAGTAAAAGCACATCTATGTAGAGTTTTTCAGCCTTAGCTAACACGCTAACCAACATGGCGTCACACCTGCGCTGGTCTATGCAGATCAAAATATTAAATGTTACGTTTTACAAAGTGAAGAATTTATTGATAGAAAACAAAACACATTTGATGTAGTAAATAAACTTTCATTCATTTAACGTGTCTTTATTCCTCAAAGCATCACATGATGAGTCACCTGATTACAATACAGGCATTTAGTAATACTCTTGCTTGCTACTGTAAAACAAAAATAAAAAAGAAATTGAGCACAAATTTAACTCAATCTGTAGTGTGACAAAGAAAACAGACGCTGCGGGCCTCCTCTGTTCCTTATGTAGTGGGATGTGTGTGTCAGGAGACTTGAGTCTGATGAAAATGTTCTGATTTCATCTTAATCTGTGCAAAAATATAAAGACTCAAACTGGAGTAAATTTACAGTCCACAGTGAATGAAGCTAAATATTCCAAAAAGAGCATGTTTTTTTTGTTTTATGAAAATATGAGCACTAAACTAGAATCATTTGAATATGAAAAATAAACTACAGAGCTTTAGGGTATGAAAATAGCTTCTTTTCCTCTCCTTTGATACAAGTAGTTAAAGGTTTGTGGCAACTTGTCTTGCTGTCTTTCATCTCCTCTCACTTACAAAAACAAAAAGAAAAAAGCACATTCAGCCCTTAACGTTTGAGACCTAAAATTGCACATTAACGTGGGAACAAAGGAGAATGACAGGGAGAGATGATGTGTGACGGGAGGCAGCAGAAAGGAAAAACGAGTGACTCATGGTGAGCATGACAGGAAATACACAACAGCAAAGATGGAAAAGGGAGGAGAGACAATTAAGACAATTAAAAACAGATCTGATGGAGAGATGTAGCAGACAGAAAAAATAAAACAACCTAAGAATGACAGATTTTACAGATTAAATGAGGTATTGCACAGATTAATAGAAAAAAAGCATAAAGGCAACAAAAATATACAGCAAACTGATAGAAACTTTATATTTATCATTTTGGAAATCAACAATTTTTAGAGAGACGAGAACAAATTTAGTGTCATGATCATCCAAAGGCCGGGGAGAAAAGGGGGAAAATTAAATCATGAGTCTTCCCATTCATCATCTTCGTCAGAGTAGTCATCTTCGTCGTCATCGTCGTCATCTGTGAGGAGAAAAAAATAAATATAAAAAAATAAATCAGGCCACATCTTTTGTTTTCTCAGAGCGCTGCTTTAACGCCAATAGAAGCTCTAAAAAAACACCTGAGTTTTATTTGCCTTTAACTGGTTTTACCTGATGAGTGAATGGCCTGGCTCCTTTTCTGCATCACCGCCATCAGCGCCCCCACGATGCCGGCCGCCGGCTCCGCGGGAGTGGGTGTGGCGTCCGTGTTATCGTCCCTCTGTAAAGATGATCAAACACGTTAGCAGAGCACACGACACGCAGCCATGACGGCGTGTGATGGATCAATGCTCACAGTCTTCAGGGGGATTCCTTTTCGGATTTGGTCCAGCAGTGCATCTCTGCCGCCGCCGCCACCGCCACCAGACGCCGGCATCTCCACCTTCTTCAACTTTGTCCCATCTCTGATCTGACTCAGCAGAGCTGACTTGTCGCCACCGTTAGACTCCGTGGGTGGAGGAAGACCGGGTGGTGGAGGCCCAGGTGGTGGGGGAGGAGGAGGTGGAGGAGGGCCGCCGTTACTTGAAGCTGGAGGAGGAGGAGGAGGAGGTGGGGGCGGGGCAACGGAGGCGTGAGATGGTGCAGGGGGAGGCGGGGGCCCACCTCGGTTGGGCGGGGGAGGCGGTGGAGCAGACATGCCCGGTCGGGACGGAGGCGGCGGTGGGGGTGCAGAGACAGGAGGTCTAGAGTGGGGAGGAGGGGGCGGGGCGCCCCGCACGGGACCTCGGGATGGAGGAGGTGGAGGAGCTGAGCTGTGAGATTGAGGTGGGGCAGGAGGTCCGCCTCTGGGTGGAGGTGGTGGAGGAGGAGCTGAACAGGGGACGAAACGGAACAGAAGTTAAAATGTTAGAAAGGTTTTGGGACACAGCAGCTTCTAGATGTTTGTCACACAAGATCTAAGATCCACCAGTCCAACACTCTGGACAGTCCTGCAGACGTCACACGTCCTCAGCCATGCACTTCTAACCTCAGATCACAGGAGATCAGCACTCTCACCTGTAACTGATCTCACTTCGGTTAGGAAAGTAAAAACACCTTCAGCACTGAGATGTTCTCAAGTTCCAGCTGCACCTAAAACACGCCGGATGCTTTTAAGATTAAATGTCAGCGACAAAAAAAGCTTCAATTCCCATGCAAAGAGTTTAAAAAGGTCCTGATCCAGAGACCTGGAGACTCTCACAGGAGCAGAGAGGAAGGTTCACGGCACGCGGAGAAGAAACGCTGCAAAGCTGCAAATATTCCATCTGTCAGGTGACGTCAGCACATCAGAGTCCGGTTTAACAAAGTGAAAAACGCCAAACGCATCAACATTACAGCAGCTGCCAAGACTTGGCTGGATTCTTAGAACATGCACCGTCATAAAGCTTCACAGCAGGTCATGCACAGAAACCTACCGCTCCACCTGGGCGGACCTGGGGATAAAACCACCACACGAGTTAGACTGGCTCTAACCCGCGAGCTAATTCTCACACGGCGTCTCATTCAACATCCCGTCTTTTATTTGCCTTTTCAAATTAAATAAAAGTACAATCTGACTTCAGTTCAACACAAAAACTCTCCGAACTCTCTTCCAGAAGCATAACTGATCAGTTTCCCACCGGGAGACATTCTTACCTTGTCTCCGTACCTCGTTTTTGACGGCCTCCACACCCCCGTTCTTCTCAATGAAGTCATAGATGGCTTTAGACGTCTCCATGTCCTTCAGCTCGGCCTCAGAAATGCCGGCCATGTCGAACAGTTTCTTCAGCTCAGGATCCAGAGCATTCATCTGGAAACGAGGGAAGACGCGTGGACGTTAGATCTATATATTCAATACATGTATTTATTTCCTTTGTGGTTTAAAGCGAAGCTGCACAAAACTAGCTAAAAAAGCTTAAATATACAACCGACTTCAAAGGTATTGTGGACGTTCTTTACTTCTGGGTATATCATCTAAACTATTGGTCCACATAACTGTCAATCATTCAGGTAAAGCTAACACAAGGCTGTCGTACGTGTTCGCTCCTGGGTTAGTTTTCACTTCCTGCACATGCACACTCTCTCTATGCAGAGTGATACGCCCCATCCATTCATTCTACCTCTCCGTTCTCACCGGGTTCTTTTGAAAATGGCTGAGAGTTGCAAGAGAAAAAGTGTCTTCAGAGTCTATGATAAGAAGAGAAAGACCTCTGAAGTGAGAAATAAGACCAGAGTGTTTTTAGGAGACTCTTTTCAATGATGGCGTGCGTTTTTCATAATGTGGAGAGGGCGGTTCTTTCCTGAAATTCAGAAACATCGCATGCATTACCTTTAAACATTATGATCAGAAATATGTTGATCATGAAAACCTACAAACATATTCCTCTCCCATCTTTTATCTTATATATATATTATCTTTTTTGCTGAATCAGCTGATTAAACCAGGAGCTGAACTTTTTTCTATGACCTCAAAAACGTCTCCAAATAAAATCTGCGCTGCTCTGCTGCCCCCTAGTGGTGAATGTATTCTCTGCATCCAGTTTCCATACAATGAAGAAATACGAGTTTAAGCACTTTTTATCATCTACCTAAGGTCAAAAAGGACTAAAACCTCAGAGGTCTGAATTCAGAGCAGCATGAAGTCTGTGGATAAGCTGTAAAACTTATTTAATGTGAAAAGTTCTAAAGTTCAAGTGAAGGAGCTGTTAGGACCATAACACTCTTCTGTCCTAAAAGGTGAGCCATCTTTATTTAAGGTCACATGAAGCTAAATCCTATGAAGGCTTAATTGATGACAGAAATATTATCTGCAGCTGGTGCATCAGTCCTCCGACTGTGGAAACGGATCAAGATTATGCAGATGTTCTTCTGGAACTGGCTTAAAAGAATCCAGTGTTGCATTAATTTTTCACCAAGGTATTGTATTGATGATGGACTCAACAGCACTTCTTAAAGATTCCCAGTGGTGTTAACATCTGGACTCTGTGGCATGGTCCTCTCTGAATATGTCCGTACCATCAGGGAAGAAAAAAATCCATTGATGGAATAATCTTGTTGTTCAGGTTCTTTGGGCAGAACCTAGACCTGACCAGCTGCAGCAACCTCAGATGGTAAACCCAGGTGGCCTCTATAATAATTATCTGCTAAATGTATTCTAGGAAGGTCTGGCTGTCACACGGTACTTACATCAAAACCTGTGCTTGGATTCCATCCGACGTGACTGACGTGCCTTTAGGACAGAAGAAGAGAAAGCATGTGAGGAATGAGACTTGAACAGCAGAAGGACTGTAATGATAGGTTTCTGATCCAAATGGTTTGTTTGAAATTAGCCGCAACTAAAACCACGCTGTAACTGATGCCACAGATGTGTCTCTGCTTCATTAAAGGTACAGTGTGAGATGTTTTTCTGGAGCTTTTTTTGCCATATTGCTTTAAATGCTCTTCACATACCAGTGTTTTGTCAAAAAATTAATAATGTTAATCACCTTTTGAAAAGTACAATCCTGGAATAACCTCATCCAATCATTGTGCTGGTCCCCGCTCTTAATGATTGGATCATAACTCATCCATCAAACTGCTCCTCTGAATGTTTCTCATCCTGCTGCACACACACTTCCGTGTGCATGAAACGCTTGTTGTCAGGTTGGAGCAGCTAAACAGGAAGCGAAGCCAGAGCTGGGCTGGTTAGTGTCAGACGGAATGTCCCGGTCTGTTTTCACATTTCATTCAAGGTGCAGTTAAAAATGTTCTGTTTAAAGACTGATTCTGTTCTTGTTGGGAAAACGTTTAGGCGATTGTTTGGGAACGCAGCTCAGTCGCAACTTTGTTTGGCTGGTAAAACAGCTGTGTGTATGTGTGTGTGTGTGTGCTGCTCAGACAGGCAGAAAGGACAATTCGGGTCGGGTTCTGGAAGTTTATATTCGTTAGTGGTGGGGATTCCCCAGATTGTTGTTAGCGCTGAGCTGCTGTGATTTTCAAGTAAAGAATAAACCAAGAAAGCTAAAACTGTCTCGTTTTTTACCAGATAAACACAACACGCTATATTAGCTAGCATAGACACATACTGTGCGTCTGTGTCACAAGCCAGTGTTATACCATTTTCTGCAATCATCACATTCTGACTCTAAGGGGGAGCCTGAAGAAAAGGGTCGGACCCCCCCAAGAACGTACGTTGTACCTTCTCTGCAAGAAATGCCTTTTTGGAAAAGAATGCCAAAGTGTAAAACCAAAAAAAATAAAAATAAAACAGAACTGTAACAAGCCTTCCTAGAAAAGGTCTTTTACCAATATTGTCAGACCGAACAAAAATATGAGCCAATGAAAAGACCAGAGGTCCTTCTGCATGAAGAAAAAACCTAACGTGGAATAACTTTGGTTGTTTGGTTATTAAGATTCCACCATAAAGTAGGGCAGAGGCAGCATCATGATGTGGGACGTCTAGAAGAACAAACTATGGTCCTTCATCACCAGAGGGGAAAAATAAATTAAATGAACCCCATTAAAGACGACTCACTGGAAGTTACTGGGTGTGCCGATGTCTGCCTTGGTCAGCTTCTTCTTCTTGTTGTTGTTGTTGCCCCCTTTGTCCTTTTTGATCCTCCTAGGGAACGAGGAGTGCATCATGCTGTTCATCTGAGTGTTGTTGTGGGGACGGTGGACACCACTGATCTCTGGATTTTTGATGTCGACTGTAGCGATGTGCAACGAAGGTCCTGGAAAACCACACAGATAGTGCTAAGGTCACACTTCAGATAACAGCATTTACTATGGACAATTATTAATACTAATGGAGGCAGAGCATTCAAATTAATTTGGCTATAAATAAAAACTTTAAAGTTACGTTCTTTTAATCATTAAAATGCATTTATATGACGATTACTGAGAGGAGCAGAGGTGACTAAACACATGAGTTTAGTCCAGTCCTATTATTTAACCACTAGTGTCATTTATTCTGAAGCAGGGTCACATTAGCACAGGCTTAACTGTAATAAATAACAAATACCACCCAACCTTAGTGGATAAGTATTTGTGCTTTACTAGAGCAGATGCAGGACTAACAGCATCAACCCAACAGCTTCCAGCCCACCCATCAGGTAAAACCTGATGTTTTCAGGAGTTTTCTCTTTCTAACAAACATCTGCAGACTCGGTCTTGTTGCACCACCGCTCTAGCTAAAAGCTCATACCTACTACGGCGTCCCTACAGGGACATTTGGGAGTTTGTTTGGATGTAGGCGATGCCGACCGAGTGCATCGCCCCCTTACACCGTCACAAACACCACCTCCTGGTGGACAGGAGCGCGTGTTTACGTCTAAAAGAGTTTTACGGGTCAAGCTGCAAGTTTGGCCTTTGGTGTAAAAGGAAAGTGGAGCGGAGGGGTCGGAGATGGAGGAGTAAAGTTCATCCTGAGGGAGAACAAGGCAGTGAAATGTAGACAAACATCCTGGTCCCAGGCCTCCTCCTCCTCCTCCACCCTCAGAAATCCGCTCCTCAGAAGGGGCAGAAAGAAAAGTTGTGCAGAACATCATCCTTATTTCTGGCTTAAGGAAAAAAGTGTTGATATGGAAGATTTCAAGTGAAGAACATTTCCAAAAAGGTTCTCATGCCAAGGGAAAAATCAGAGATGATTCCAGTCAGCTGCTAATGTGGGAGAATCCAGGAGCCAAGGTCGTCCCCCGACTATTCCAAATACATTGACTGAACAGGAGAAAATGTTCCGTTTGTAAAGAAGAAAGCCAGATATCCACCAGCGGTTATTCACCCTCTCTTAGCCCCGGCCCTGAGACTATGATGCTCAGGTCGGCTTGTTGTGCCGTCATCACGAGTCCCCGCCTTTCCCATCAAAACACACAAATGGATTTAATCCCAGAAAATCATTCTGGACTCTGAGCTGGCCTTTACGTAACCGCTAAAGCCCATCCAACGCATAATCCCAAATTAATCTCAGACATGATGAATCAGTGGGGTGATAGAAAGAGTAAGAAGGGATAGAGCAGGAGAAAGACTAGATAAATGATGAACCGGGGGCCGGAAGAGCAGACGAGGACACTGATCTGGATGGGGGGCTGGAAAAGGCAGCAGGAGATGAGGAGAAAACAGGAGGAACAGCGAGAAATAGACTTGATATGATGGGAAAATGAGAAGTGGCCAGATGGAACCGGAGGGAGGGCGGTCCTGTGAGATCATCTCCTTTGGAAAGGAACCAAGTTTCTCATTTAGGGGCCGAAACCAAACAAGAGACGTCCAAGATAAGACTAGAAAAAAAAATCCACATGACTGTAGAGATAAACGAAACACTTCTGTTAAAAAAACAACACGGCAAACAATCTGGCTGCAAATAAACAAAGATTAGAGGATCAAACGGTTTTGGTTTAGAAATATTATGCAAGTCTAAATAAAAAAAAAATACATAGTTATAAATAATTTCCAATTGTTGAGTAATCAGACCAACAGAAGGGTCCTTTTCTAATATCCACAGTAAGCCAAAATGGTATTTATAACACCCGTTTCTTACCAACTCTACAGATTTAATCAGAAAACTGCAGAAACATTTGAAAGATTTGAAACTAGCTGGAAATGAGCTGATCAAGAGTTTGTTCTCAACTCGTTTTTCCACTCCTTCACTTCCTCTCCGTGTTGTTGTGCACACAGAGTGGCCGGGCGACTAGCGCTGTAGGAACTCCAACTGGTTGTTAAAATAAACACAACATACTGAGACTAGCTTAGAGTTAAAGTTATGTTTCATCTACGCCATGGCCACATGTGTAGAGGACGACTCAAGTGTTACACGCCACGCCGTTTCCTCTCAGCTCAGAAACGCAACAAACACAATCCAGCTGCTAGCTGTAAGTTAAAAATTACAAGTACAATTGTTTTAGCTTCATAATCCTCAAATTATAACCTACAGGTGTATTGTTGATGTTCCAGCAGTATGTCATTTATTACTAAACACACCTTTAATGGAGCGAACGCAACTTAAAACCACGATGTGCTCGGATCAGAACCATCACTTCACTGCTGAAGAGGCAGACGAGAGAAACGTGAGAATAAATCCTCACTTTATGGATAAGGGTGGAGAGTCGGGAAGCACCGATGTGAAAACGTGGGCCGATATTGATATCCGATATTAATATCGCTGTTATACCTGATAACCGATATTACATTAATATATGAAGGAATGCAAGAAAATATCAGTACACTGAAATATTGTGATATTTTGTGTAACGATACTGATATTTAAAAGCAGTGTATCAATTTTTTTATTCAGAATTTACACGCAAACGTGTACTATGTTTCTTTTGTGTGGTGCAATTCAAACACCAACTGCTAGGTGGCAGCAGCTTTTACTGCCTTCACTCGGACAGAGCAACAAAATCTTGCAATAACACTTGACACACCTGGAGGCATCTGGCGTGAGTTTTTCAATCAAGTTCAGTAAAAAAAATCACAAATATTGTGTGGCTTTTAGCATCGCAAGAGATTGTATCGTCTCCCTAGCCTGGCAAGCCATCCTATATATGTGTATATATAGTCTGGACTCGAACCATTGACGGCTCTCAGTCGTGAGGCGGGATCTACGGTTGTCTTTCAAAATGTCTGCATGCAATTGGATAGCGCTAGGACCAATCAGAGTGACGAACAACGTGACGTAATCACAGCGACGGAAAAGAAGGAGGCAGCAATGGCGTCTAACATCAATGATTTCTGTCGTTTTTGTATGAAAAACATGTGAATATCAGGAGTACTGGGACATTGCACTACTTTGATAAAAATAAGAAGCCACTAAGTATATCAGACAGACTTACGCACGTTGGAGTCTAAATCGTCCAATGTTGATGACAAAGCCGTTTAAAACAAACGTGGTTCCTGAGCCGCGGCCATGTTGTTTGTGTTCGTGGCGGCAGCGCTGACATCATCGGCTGCTCCCGCTCTGTGATTGGCCCACAATATAGAGCGCTGTGATTGGCCCAACCAAAACTATAGCGAGCTGTGATTGGACAGCCACAGCAGTGGATCAGGCTGCAAGGGTTCCAATGAAGCGTGCCTAGACCAAACTCTGCAAAGCAAGAATTTGGTCTAGTTCACTAGGCTAGCATCTCCCCTGTATTGTGATATATATCATATTGCCAAATTCTTGACAATAAACATCCAAAATATGGGAATTATACTATAAATAAATATAATATTATTATTATGTATTCACACCACACACATTTACACTTCTGAGATGATTACTATCACTCACATGACCAAACAATTACACATTAAACCCGCCCCTCCCCTTCTGAAACTGATACACAAATGGCTACCAGATGGAAAAAAATATTGTTTGATAATATCCCTAGAGGAGAGAATGAAATATCTCAATACGCTGCTAAGAATAATAGCAGCAAAGAAAACAGCTGAGAGGATGGGCTAGGCGACAGGACTCTGGGACGATTCCAAAAGATTTTCACCAAAACGTCCATCTTTTGTTAGAAACCTCAAATTATTTAATAAGAAGACAAAATAATAAAATACATGAAACTATGACACACACACACACACACGCTTCTAGTTTTAGATTTTGAATTTCTAAACAAAACAGCGGAGAACGTACCATTTGGAGGGTCGCGCCTCTTCTCTGTGAAAACACACAAATCATACAAATCATTACAATTTTGTGCTGTACAGGTAGGTGGCTGTGTTAATGAGAGGCAAGTGAGTGTAAAAGAAGAAAGGAGTCGTCGTCGGTGGGTTTGTGCAGACGCTGCAGACTGGAGTCATTCGGTTAGTGTGAATGGGAGATGTCCCACCGGCTCATATTTGTTTCCAAACGGACTTTAAAACACAGAAACCCTCAAGAAGAAAAAGAATCAGCAGTGACCTTTCTGTGTGTCGGTAAATGAAAACTATCCAGAGGTTGAAGAGGATTAGATACACAGAAGATTAGATGGAAAGATAAAAGGTCACAAAACGACCCACAGAGAAAGATAACTAGGAGTCTTCATGGAGCCAAAGGTTGAATGAAGGAGGTTAATTATGAAGAGATCAACTCTAATAATAAACTCTTCAGAGTCCACCATGTTTAACCTACTGATCAGAACAGGAACTAAAGATGATCCAGAACCTGGTAAAAACTACAGTGGAAAATAGGATTTTGTTTATTTTGCCCAAAGTCAAAAATGACAAGATTAGAAAATATTTAGAACTTGGTCTCTCAATACTCTCAAGTCAGAGAAAACACATTAAATTAAATTCAAATTAGCATAACAGTCTGCAAAAAATAATCTAATCTTGTCATTTTTTAGAGTGTTAGATCAGTGAAAAGAACGAAAAGTCAATGAGCAGAATTGTGGTACCGGTTCTCCTGTGTTTCCTCCCCATCAGCTCTGACATGGCTTTGTGGAAATGTTTGGCCTCATCCTCACTGCTGAAGTTCAGACCCACCTGGCATGTCTGGAGATCAAACAGACATGAAACACAAACACATACGTGTGTTACTTCTCATGATGCTACAACAGATGCAGTCTGAGCTGCTCCACCCAACAACACATTTACTCCAGATATAACATGATGTGGAACAACCCCAGAAATGGGTTCTTTAGTTTACACTTAGGCCAAAATCTAATTCAAGCTCTTTCAAGGTGAGTGTGGCACAAGAGGGAGGGGCCGCAGGGAGCCTGTTGAAGCACACCGGGCAGCAATTATCAATCAGCCGCCAGCTANCTTAGTGTTATCTGGTTCAGTCTTTGTTTTTGTATTACCTTCCAACCCTCACTCAACTAGTTGCACCTGTAGTCCATCATCAGTAATCATCACACCTGCTCCCTGTTTTCCTCATCACTACCTCAGTGTATTTAAACCAAGCCCTTTCCAGTGTTCACTGTTGGTTCCTTGTGTTTATCTGTGTGTGTTGCCAGCCGTTACTTGCGTCTGTTACATCCCTGCGTTTCCTGCCTGTCTCCCTGTGTTTGCACCTGATGATTTTTGTTCCTGCTCCAGACCACTGCGGTAAAATAAACATTTTCATCTTTTCAACTCTACCTAGCTGCCTCCTGGATATTCATGCATTTTGGGTCCTCCTACAACCACCATTTCATGACACTAATTGGCGGACTATTGAGACCATGGCTCGGGGGATAACGTTTCACAAGTAAGTTCGAGCACTTTTGTTGTTTGTATTTTGTAAATATAACTTTGTTGTACTATATTTGTGTCCACCAGCAGCATCTCCTAGTTAGCTAACGTTAGCTACATGTTTACTGCTGGTGTTCTCCTAACAATGAAGGCTAAATGAGACTATTAATCATTTATTCCAAAACACTGACTTAAGTTACAGCTGACAAGAATGCTGCTGTAGAAATCAAACAAATCTTCCTGGTATCAGATATAGCTCATGTCTCACACCCTCCCCTCTGACTGGAGAATAGTTAGCTAACATGCTGAAGAGTTTTGCTGTGCAGAACTTTGTTCTGGTTTTACCCTTTGAGGAGTTTTAGTTCATTATCAATAGAAATGCAGTTTTTAGGTTAAAGAAAGGTTCTAAGAAATCTTAAAGAAGAAGTAAACAGAATAGTAGGAATAACACAAGATGAATTAAGAAAATAGCATTGACCTCCTTTGTACAATATTGGTAGACACTAATCTGCAAATTGCATGCTTTTGTTTTCTAGGTTTTCCCACAAAAGATGTGAGGAAGAAGTGTGAGGCTTCCTGCAGCTGATTTATTATGATTAGAACTGGGCTGTGTCAGATGGAGTTTGTTTCATCTTCAGCTTCCTGGTTCTCCTTCAAACAGTAAGTGTATCATAAGGCCATCAGCATTCATAAATGTACATATCCTTTTATCAATCACAAGGCAGAGTGTAATACTTATCCCCCAACATACCTTGTCTTGATATTTGTCAAAAATTAATTAATTTTAATAAACGTCCTAAGAATCATGTCTAGGTGCCCCAGAGTTTTCACAGCACCAGAGGCCCCCTGATGTAAACTGAGAACCACAGGTGTGTACTATAAACAGTATATTATTGTCAAACATTATGCTTGTTTGTTTTTAACCAGAAAAGTGCAGAACTACATCCAGAAGAGCCAAAGAGAGCCTGTCTGTGACCTCCCAGAGACTAACCTCAGCCTGATGATGTGAGTATTTAAACATCATAACACTAACCCTAACTTAAACCAAAAGTGTATTCACACCATACCTCTAAACCATGTTTTAGGGCATTTTGTCATTGTGATGCCCAGCCAAATGTCCCCACAATGTGGAAATGTCCACACACTACGGGTTAAAAGTTAAAATTTGTTCACTTCAGCATATAAAAACAAGTACCTCAGAGAGACTCTATTTTTGCCCCTCCCACTCCACTCACAATACAAAGCAAGTCTTAATGTTGTCCAATTCAATTTTTGGAAATGACTGATGCAAATATATGAAATATGTTTCTATTCCTTTACAGGAGGCTGTGATTGGTGGATGATGAGGCTGGGCTGGGCCGAAAAAACCAAACTAAACACAGATGTGTAGCTGTCATGCTGGATGCCACGGCCGTCAGACTTGATCTCATTGGTTAAGTCTGTGGTTCTGAAGAGAAGGCTGCACCACTTGGCCAAACTCACCTCTCTTGAACTGCAGAATGGGAGCTCCAGATAAAAGTTCTACAAGGCAGTCCTCTTCCAGGGGTTTTAGCTCATGTAAAGTTTTCAAATACCATTTAAAATAATTCTCAACACAAGTAACAGATAAATTAAGACAAAACAAATAAAACTAACTCCTTTAAGCAGTTAGTTCTTTTTTTCTCTCTCTCTTTCTCCCCGTGTGCTGTTTGGCTGTAAAGTAATCAGAATTGATGTCTGAGTATTGAAAACAAGCCTTACAGTTTTATTCTTACAGGTGGAGCGTTATAGTTTCAGCTACACACAAATATACAACAGAACCACAATATCACTAAGCAGTCAGTTCTGACAGATGGTTTGTTGAGTTCTTGTCATTCAGACTTTGTTTTAGTTGTTGTCTCTCTCACCCTCTCTTTGAGTTATATTGGTATTATATGTATATGAAACACTCATTTATTTAAATTGTTATAAGAATTATATTGTATACAGTATATTAAAATGGCTGAGTAGTACTTTCTGCTTCTCTATCATATATTAAGTGTGTTTTTTATAAATACCTACCACATATCTCACACTTGTCATACCTGCAAACTTGTCGCTTTTCGGCGAAAATCGCCGTTTTTGAAGCCAAATATAGCGTTCACGTGAATCGTATAGATCCGAAGAGTTTTTGTTTTTT
>SSNS01000001.1:6081282-6106465 GCA_006937985.1 Aphyosemion australe
GATTATAAAGGACGACGCCACAACAGACAGAGAGCAGACGAGAGGAGCTGGGTGAAGCCTAATTTATACTTGTCCGTCTGCGTCAGTACGGAGACACGCAGCGCCATTTTGCGTTGACGCAAGGGCTCTCAGACGGGCTTGCGGAGGGTGACGGAGACATGCCCCCAAAAATAACTGTCCGTCAAGAGCCACGGAGGGCGCAAGCTTGTGATTGGTCAGGACGCCGCTTCCTTGAAATACGACAACAGCACCGCCACTGCCGACTCAATAAATAAAGAGCGCTGAAGATATTTAGCGGCAGACACGGAGCAGATTGAAGAACGCCTCACTGAAAAAGTTCGAAAATATGAAAGTTTATTCACTCGTGACTGAAGGAGTACAAAGATACACAGCAAGCGTTTTATTCGTGGACGGAAATGACGAGAAACGTGGGTTTAGAGGTGTCGACCGCATGAAGAGGTGGCGGAGAATGAGGGACAAATCGTCCGTGTTAAAAAGTCTCTAAAATACATTAAAACAATGTAAACACAGTAGTAAACACACTATCGTAGACCGGATACGTGACTGTAATGGTGGCAGGATACCCCAGAAATGTGCTACGCCCTCTGCTGTCCAGGCGGGGGGGTTGCTTTGCAACGCCCCCCAGCCAACAGAGAAGTAGAAACATAAAACGTCTCCGTCAACGCGTCTCTAGCCCGCGGAGCTGACGGAGAAGTATAAATCTAGCTTGAGCTCAGAGTCTGCATTGCAGCTACGCTGTCCTGTGTGTCAGGTGTAAATAAAGCTGTGTTACTGAACCAGAAAGGGGTGTGTGTGTGTGTCAGTGTGTGTGTGAACCCTGTGGTAGCTAACATTGCTACAGTGAGTTTTTAAGTACAAGCATGAATCCAACTCACATCTCCAGCAAATGTGATGAAGTACGGTCTGTAAAGGTTCGAGGAAAAGTTGGTGTACAGTTCCTGTTCAAACATCTTCCTGCCATCCTGCAGAAACCAGAAAGACAGAAAATGATTTAGATACGGAACAGAGATGGATCTACAGCTTTGTCCGTGAAAACCCAACAGGAGAAGCTCCCTGTTTAATGGTCATCGTCTTTAATGATGAAACCACTCAGACAGAATCCTCATCTGTCCACCTACCTTGATGTCAAACACTCTGATGAAGTAGGACCTCTGCGGGTTGTCTTTGACCAGGCACGCCGCCCCGCAGCATTTCTTGTTCCAGCTGTTGTTTCTTTCTGCTGTGAACACCTGGACCACCCCTGAAGACAACGACTGGAGGACAGAAGAAGAAAACAACAACTAAGTGCTGAAGAACAGGTGTGATTAGAAGCAGTAAGCTGGTGAAGGTTCCCAGTCATCCAGGTCATGGCAATCCAAAGGGCTTGAATGAAGGCAACTGGACTTCTTTGGTTTCTTGAAGACATTTTGCTTCTCATCTGAGAAGCTTCATCAATTCTGACTGGAATATGGGAGAGTCAAGCTTATCAACTGTAGCTGTCTGTTGTTGCTTAAAGAGCAGAACCTACCTATGAATACCCCTCCTCCCTGCCTCCTGAGGAGTTGTTCATGTTGTTAGGTCCTATTGTGTTAGAATGGTTGTTTTGATCAGATGCAGGAGGGTGTGACATAGACTGAAAATGTTTCAGAACTGACAAAGCTCCTCAGACGAGAAGTGAAACATCTTCAAGAAACCACAGAAGTCCAGTTGCATTCATTTGAACCTTTTGGATTTAGAAGCAGTGTTTTTGCTCAGCTATAAACTTAATTCTAAGTAAACAGCTGCATTAACAGCTCCACCATTTGCAGAGTTAACAAGATTCTGTATTATTCAAGACTTCAAACTAGCGAAGAATGATTCAGATTTATTAGGAAATCATTAATGAATCAAGGCTGTAAACGCCTATGAAACCAGTAGCAGCCTAAAACTGACCATCGGTGCAGGTTTGAAGATGTTTCACGTTTGCTTTGACAGAATCGAGAGAAAATTCATCTTTTATGGCTGCAGCCAAGCTCTACTGGGATCTTTGTGCATAATAAAAAATGATAAACGTTCTACTTTTAACCATCGCTAATGAAAGCCACAGTGAAGCTGGTTGCTCTTCTTTAGCCAACAGAGGCTGGAGAGGAAAATAAAACAAAATGAGGTCAATTAATCCCATATTTGTGGTACACTTAAAAACACATGAAAACAAACGTCAGAACCACAACGGTCCAGTCAGTCATTCATTTTACTGATCTGGATTTCAAAAGACATTTTGTGGAAAAACTTCAAAATCATGCAGGCTTGCCTTCTTGGCCTGAGTTAGCCTGAGTTTTAATATAAAGCCTAATTACACAAAGAGGATCAAATCTAATAACCTACAAGAATAAAAAATAATCCATCTGGAATATATAAAAACACTAAATGATAATGCAGCAAGATATTTAGACTACATTTGCAAAAACAAACAAATCAAAGCTTGTATGAGGCTGCTTGTATTTATGAGAAAAAGCCTTAATACTGCAACTACGTTAAAACAATACGCATAAGTCTCCAGCATCTAAACCTCCTCTTCCCTGAATCAAAGCACCATTGTGTTTCCTACCATAACATTATTTTTATTTCATTTTTACTTTACATAGAATTTGTTTAACAGGTTTGTCATCAGCGCTCCAGGATCAGTAAACAAAGTATGTGTGTGAGGACGTAGAGGCTCTCCTCCTGGACCTGACGTCTAAAGTCCCAGAGGATTTGAGTAATAAGCCTTCCTCACACATGCACCCAACACCACCCATAACACACACGCTAAACATCTCAGCAAACACACATCCGACCTGCTACCCAATAACAAGCTTCTAAACAGAACCAGAATCCTACTGTGGAGCCACGTTTATGTCTTTTGCTGATTTAGCTGCAGGAGAAAAGATACAAAACACAAAGAATACTTGTTGGCTGCGCCGTCCTGCAGGCACAATATGGAAAACACACCTGTAGCATGCACTGAGACAAGATCACAGAGTCAGATTAACCTCCCACTGTTTTTACATGTTGCTGCAGGGGGTTCAGTCACACAGGGGGTTCAGTTTCATAGCTGCTAATGACACACATGAAAGCAAGAGCATGGAGACGGGGTGGGGTGGTGCTTTGGTCGGATTCGACGAGTTCCAGGAATTACTGCTTACTTCGACAAATAGAAAGATCCAGTGCCTCATTTAAAACATGAGACAAAAACAAGGACATCAGATTATTATGATGCATGTTTCTGTACAAAGCCCTGATAGCGTTGGAAAGTTACCTTTATAAAATACAGTACAGAAGAGTTCAGAGGCGAAGGAACCAGTGAGCAGAGGAGTCAGGTAACATGTTTGGTGCTACAGAGTACATGCCATAATCAAAAACACAAAAAATGGTGTAGCAAGAACTAAATGTGTTTTCAAAGGTGTGGTTCACTCGTTTAATCAATACATTTGCAGAGGGTTCTAGTAGGAATGCCTTGTAAGTTGTACTTCGGGGAAAAAAGCCCCAGTGCACCAGTTTCAGAAAGTAGAAGTGAGCCACATCAGAGGAGAGCTTCAGACGGCAGGATTTAGACTTATTTCCTGATATTTGGACATCTCTCCTCTGATTGGCTAACAGCAACATGACTCTGTTTGCTCTGCAACATTGATGTTATATCTCTACAAATAACACAAGCCTGGAGGAGTTCTGCTGTGTGGTGGAGTTGCTAATGCTAACGGTTAGCTTCTACTAGCCGAGACGTTCTCTGCCATTTCCTGGACGCTAAACCAACAACAGCCTTCCCCATTGTGAGTCAAGATGGGTGAGTCCATGAATGTTAAGTAACAGCATGATGTAGATCTGTCAGGCTTTTCTAGTCCTAGAATTTCACTGTCTATTTTCTATCAGAAGCTAATGCAGGAGATAGGTGGAGGAGACTGTTTTCACATTCAGCCTGCATGAAAAACTCAGAGTGACTAATTATAATCAGAAAAACAAAATGTTTCTTCAGTGCACCACACCTTTAAGAGCTGCATATTCAAAATATAGAGCAATGTCATTATCAAAGAAACAATGAACTGGATTCTTTAGTGTGATGCATTGTTGCTGCAGGACGGCTCTGCGTCGAGGCCTTTTAGCTTCATCTTCCTCAGGAGCTCTGATCGTTTGTGACGGGGCTAAAGGCTGCAGCGCTGCTTGTGACATCATCAAAGATCAACCAAAACACGCACTTACTAAACCACTTTCTCAAGATCAAATAGTGTCACTTTCATGCTCCTTTTTTCATTACTGTGGTGAGCCGATTCTGTGCAGCAGCACAAACTCAGAAAAGTCGGATATTTTTACAGTAAAAATCTGAGGAATTTGTTGCACCATAATCCTGCTCTCTGTAAGCTACGGACTTATTTTTTCCCAAAGCTAAATTAGCTTTATTAATTGTGGTGAGCATGAAAATGAAGAAATCAAAATTAATTTCAGCAGACGACCTCCAGAAAGTAGAAAAATACCAATAATTGATCTGATGATCAGAAAAAGCAAATACTCAGCAGGACTGTCCAATCTGAGAGTCAAAAACTAAGTTTATTTTTATTTGTTTCATGCATGCATTATTGCTAAATAACAATTTTAATAAATCCAATATTTTTCCCAATCCATGATCTTGTCATGGCTAATCCATGCTAGCAACAACAGGTCCTCCATGTGGAAGTTACTACTCATAATTTTGGAGTTAATCCTAAATTGAAAGAAAATTACTATTTTATCCTTTAATTAAAGTTTTTATAATCTGCTAAAATATCAGCAGATCAGAACTGTATCATTTGGAAATCAAAATTGGTGCATTTCTACTAGAAAAAAATGCTCATGGGGAAAAATAGAGCTCAGGAAAGCAGAATACATTTTCATTAGAGATGTACTGATCCAATCTCAGTGGCTGGGACTGGGATGAGTGAGTACGCCTCATCTCCTGAGATTATAGTCTCATCTAGGCAGGGTTTTCTTAGCGGTTATCAATGAACGCCAGTATGAAGAGGATCTAAATACTAAATGAAAGAAAAATGGAGAAAAATAAAAAGCACTAATAACGAAAACAAAAAGACGATATGTTTGGCCAAATCAGAAACCAAAAGTTCTGCTGCGGAAGAAACTTTGTGGTGAGAATCTGAAGAAGCGAGACAAAATTTAAAAACATAAGATGGTGAAAAGAGAAAAAAAGATCCAAGACGAGAAGAAGGAGAGGGAAAAAGAGGAATGGTTTCCCCCTTCTCCAGCAAAAATCACCAGAGGAGGCCGACCACGGGACTTCCTGTAGGACGGAACTGCTGATTAGGCAGTCAGTACACACACACACACACACACACACACACACGGACCCATTCCACCTTTTGCCAAGTAAGACTGGAATTCTGATGGTGGAATCAGCACAAGGAATACTAATGAGGAAAACCAATCAGTACGTCTATTGTATACGGGTGTCTGGCCTGTCGATGAGATTACAATTTTCATGCAAAACCCTACAGAAAGAACTTCTAACTCCTAATTCATGAATAAAGTCTTCTATATGCTATCTGATACAAAGATGCTGCTATGCAGGTTTTTTAACTCAATATTTAAATAACCTAAATTTAAAATACACGCAACGACGATAGCCAAAATATCTAAAAACTGCAATCCCAGATGATTTCATTAGTGAAGTGATTCCTGAGAAACTCGAAGCAAACCAGCATGTGCCAAAATCAATCTCTCGAGGAAGCAGACAAGCTGCTTTTCCATAAACTAGCAGCGACCTGGGATTTTACTGTTACAGGAAACCTGGCAGCCAAACAGCTGCCCGCTTGGAAAGGACAACTTCACAAACAAATTAAGGATGGCTTTGGGATTCTTATATTTTCTGCCTAATAAGTGTGTTACATAAGATGAACTCATCCAGTAAGCCACCACGTCGCTTCCTGACAGGCATTCTAATTAGATTTGCTGGAGACACACAATGTCAGTCATTTCCAGACTCCCACCTCTTCATCAGTCAACCTCTCACACAAACACACATTTTGTCTTGGGCTGCATGAGAAAACGCACACAAATGCAACGGAAAAACAGAGAGTGGGACTGTGAGGAATGTCACATGGTGTAATCGCACAGTCAGGATGCCAGAGGGACGCCGTCAGAGGATTTTTAAACAGGTTACACAGTTGCGGGACACACCTTAGAAACCTGTGTGCTCACGTAAAAGGGAGCTGGTGGAACATGCCCAACACGTGACATCCTGGAGTGTGTCTTAAGACAGGAAACATGGCCTTTTTTCAACGCAAACATGTAGAAGAGCATGTTTGGATCTCTGCAGGTCATGAGACAACTCTCCGTCTGTTCAATACCTACACTGGGCAGTTAAAGGAAACGGTGATTACTATGGAGATCAGGATGAGGTCAAGTCGACATAAAACACACAATAAAGTTTTGTTTTTGTTTCACATTTAAGTTAAAACACCTCCAAAACTCATCAACTCTAAACACCAACCTGGAACTTCCTTTAAAACAAATCTTATCTATCAAGGAAGTCAGTAACACAGGTGAGGCTGTGTCATTTTTCCCCAATGATATCACAGAGCAATTTCTGCAAGATGCAAAAACATCTTAGCAGCCATGATCAGGACTAAAAACGCTGAACATGTTTCTTATTTTCAAGTCTAAGCTGGGGTTCAACACACACCTTTTTGGGAAAAAACGAACAAAGTACGTTACTGCCAATAATGTAGAGCATTTATGGTCCACAGCAAACTTTAGATGGGGCGAAAGGTTCAAAACATTCTGTCAGCTGGTTAAAGATTAAAAACGCTGCAGAGGAAACTGTACCAGAGCACTTTCAAAACACAAAAGAACTCAAGCATGTTGAGCCAAATGTCATATTTAAATTATTACACTGATAACAATGTAAAACACTCAAACATAAACAAAACACTGGCTGTGGTTAGCAAGCAAAATCTACTGATATGATGCCACAGTATTTTTTGAGAATCAACTAATGAAATCAATATGTTAGGGTCTGTGCAGAACCGGCCCTAGACATACTCAAGTTAAGCAACTGCTTGGGGCCCCCACACCAACAGGGCCCCCCCAAGAGCACCAAGATATCATGAGAAAGTTTTTTAAATACATTTTAATAATATAAACTAAATTATATTAAACACATAGAAACAATTTTTATATCATTTTGTATAGTGTCATTTGTGTCATATAGTGCCTTTTGGTTTAATTTTGTAGTGATCACACATTTTATACACATCTGTTCCAAATTTTAAGAACAAAAAATAGTATAATTAGCTTGTTTACTGTAAATTCAGTGTTTGTCTGTTTATGTTACTTTCAAATATTTGAATTACACACCACAATTAAATGACACTCATAGGAACACCTGCTTAGGGCCCACAAAGACTTGGGCCAGCCCTGGGTCTGTGATCCAGTATCATAAAGTTAAAGGAAAATTAGGACTATGTCAGAATGGAATCATCAGGAAATCAGTGGTGGTGCACAATCCAATATATGCAAAAATCCCATTGCCAGCATGCGAGATGAAAGGAGGAAAAGGAGGCATTTACTTACATGTGACAGTGTGTTAGAACTGCCATGCCATAACACAACAACTGGGTATGGGGATGGTAAGTGGAGACAAGTGTCGAAGAAAAACATGGAAAAGGATCAGACGAATGTCTTACGTAATATCAGAATATTTGGCCAAACTGAGTCGTGACATTGCACTAGTGATCTAGACTGAAGTGGAACAGAAGGCTACTCCCCATCGCTGGCAAAAGCCTGGGAGCTCTTCAAGCTCTATGCTAGTCGGCACATTCTTCTGAGGGAACACACTTCCCGAAAACAACCCAGCTTCAGCCACATTATGTAAAGCCAGTAAAGAATAACTCACTCCTGCTGATGGATTTCACAGCTCCAACACCCGGAGCGTTAGCTCCATCCGTCAGCTAAGTGCTGTTAAGCTAGTGACAGCTTTTTTCTTTAGCGAGCTATCGTATAAGAAAATAACAAGAAACAAACTTACCAAGCATTTTTTCCCAAGGCAGTTAAACAGGATATCGTTCTCTTGTTGTGACAGAAGCGGTGAACTAATATTTGCCGGCCGCCGTAGCGGCGGATTTGCACTCATTATTAGTGATCAATTAGCCACGTCTGAAGCGTCTAACTCGTTACACAAAATCCAAAACAATACATAAACAATCCCTCGGTCATTTGTGGCCTGCCTCAGACCTCACGCGCCGCTTTATTCAGCGGCTCCACAGAGCCGAGGATCCGGGAAAATCTATGCTGTTCGGGAATGTAGTTCTGACTTCCTGTAGCTCCTCGGAATGAGGTCAAAACTGGAGCAAGTGAGAGCGAAGACGGAGCACGGTCAAAACTTTACTTGGAAGTGCTGCCGTTATAGAGCCCAGAGCCAGTTCCATCCAACATGGCAGAGCTGGGACGAGTCCACTTTCTGGGAATGAGAGGGGGTGAGTCTTTTCCAAAATCTGCTACGTATAATTACAAAACGACAGACACGACTCTACAAACAATACAGTCTGTTTCTTGACGTATTGTAAACGTTCCGCTGTATTCTTGCAAAAAAATCCAGCGAATATCATTTTGTAAATTAATTCCAAAAGTCTCGGAAAGCTCTCCTTAAAGATGGTTTGATCCAATCCGCCCGTGGCTTTTATGACAGGAATGTGTGCGGGTTCAGAAAGGGAGGGGGTACAAGGAGGTAAAACATCACGATAAAGAAATTAGAGCTAATTTAAACACATACTAAAAAAATAACACATTAATAGTAAATTATGTTCACTAAAAATGCACAGCATCATCCGCAGATGAAAGTAAAGGTCAGTGTTCATTTCAGTTAGAAAAATGATCTATTATTATCATGCTCTCTGAATTGATAAACATTCCCTGGGAAATTATGAACAGAATGCATCATGGGAGATAGATGCAAGCTCCTCCACTGCAATGAACTAGAGCCTATAAATAGTCTGTAAACAAAGCAAAGGAAAATTAAGACTGCTCCATTTACTCAGTAAGTCCTTGGGCTAATAAAGCCCTAATAAGACATGCTTCAGTTTGTGCATTTTGGTCAATTTATGTTTATTTAAAAAAAAAAAAAAAAGATATTGTTTCCAATTAGGCTATAATATTTTCTAACATTCAAGCTTTTATTATGGGGTTGCATTCAAACAAAATCCGTGCCTGACTTGCACATTTTAATAATGCCCTTCAGGGTTTTTGCAACACTCAGCAACATGCTCAGTCAGGATCCTGAACAGAGAACTATTTGTGAGATTGGCGTGATCAACTGCAATCACAAAGTGTCAATTATTTATATTCCACGCCTTGTAAAGTTCATTTCAATGCAATATTTTCTTGTCACTGATGAATAAAGTTCTGATCAACATTTTCTTTTTATGCAATCATTTCTATGGCTCAAGTTTAATCATTCTGAACACTGGATTTGATTAAAGCAAACACCAACCTGCCACTTTAAAAGGTTCTCACTGGCTCCTTCAGATTTTTCTACAAGTATAGTCATGTCGCTGGTATTATGCAATTGATAATGTTCTTTTTTGGTGCCTAAAGATGGGTAGAAGTGTGCACATTTGTGTATGTGTGTATTTTTGTTTGCACGTGTGCATGAACACAATTGAATGTGATTGTACTTACATAGGCAAGGGTGTGTTTCTAAAACTTGAGTAATTTGGGCCTTTTTCTTTTCTTTCTGGGACATGATGGGTGTGTGTGTGTGTGTGTTTCGATTATATTTTTGAGAAGCTTACACAATGGCGGGCTCAAATGTCACCAACAGAGCCACACACTAACCAAACAGAGGACTTTAATTGTATTTTTAATAGACTGTGACTGATCAGCAGCACCTATGCTGTGATCCTTTTTCCTTCTTGGTAACACGCGTGCCTCTCTAACATTTAACCCCCAAGTTCTTCCACCTGGGCAAACTCTACCTATTTTGCTCTTGTCAGACTCGAAAAACCCGACTGACGGGAGGAGAAAGACCTGAGGAAACGCAGCACCACTCCACCTAGCCTCAGTTAGGTGAGTATCAGCATGACTCAACCTGAATCTCGCTTTTGTTCTTTTTGATTATGATCTAATTTTGTGATGAGAGAAGTGAGACTGAAAATTCAAACTAAACAGAAAAGGATTTAAAAAAAATATATATATATATATTTAAAGTTTCAAGATGAATTTGCTGATGTGAGATGGTGACCTATAAGGAAGAATCTGTTTTTTAGAAACACAAATACCTAATTCCACTTTTCTTGGACCAAAGGAGAACTTACACAGCTCCACTTCCTTCTGCCTCATGACACTTCTTTATTCAGAACTTGTACCACACAGACACCTTTTGCCAAGAATCAGGAAAAAGTCACATTTTCCAAATCTTAATGTGAGCAAAGAAGTGAAATCTTCAGAAATTCACTTTAGAGACAAATCTGATACAGAATACTGTGCTTGTCTCACAACGTTGTATAAAGCACTTTAATATAAAGAAAACGTTAGCTGTGAGCAGATCAGTCCTTGTTTTTCTGACATGTTGTTCTTAAATATGTTCAGGGGTTTTTGTTCCAGAGCGCCGTAGGAGGAAACCCTGTGAAGCTTTTGTTTGACCCACTTTTTACAGTAAAACAGATCCAAGACTGAGGGAAGAGGGCAACATGAATATTCTATAGGTTGGACTTTGGAGTAGGACACCCCCTACAGGCCTCATGAATGTTTAAGTAAGACGCCTCTCTCATATCTTCTCAGGAATGTTCAACAATGCGGATTTCTGGGAATGTCATGACAGGGTCAGCTACAACAGGCATTGTCCGGGGGCCGAAAGTGAAAACCCATTTTCTGTTTTAGTTTGACAACATTTGCAGTGAACAAAAGCACATTTGTTTAGGGAAAGGAAGCCACATGATAGTGGAAAATAATAATAAATATTTAGAATCTTAATCTGGTGGTTATAAAACTTGGCCGTATAACAATTTCTTCAGTATTTTCCAGAAAAATGAAATTACTGAGTTAATTGCTTTCCCAATAATTTCCATCATTATTGTTTTAATATTGTATATATGTGCTTTTATTAGAGATAGACCGATGTATCAGTTGGTTGATGTATCGTGCCATTTTTACAAATTTTTTGTAACACTTTACAACAAGGGTCTCTTTATTAATGTTACTTAATGCATTATTAAGCATTAATAAACTATTAAATAAAGTATTAACAACTGCTTAACCATATTATGTAATGCACTACTAAGCAGACACTCCCCCTGGCCCTTTATCCTAACTTTAAGGACACTTAATAGTTAATATCAAAAACGTTAATAAAGGGACCCTTTGTTTATTAATGCTTAATAATGCACTAAATAATGTTAATAAAGGGACCCTTATTATGAATTGTTTCTGATTTTTTTGTATATTTTGGCCATCGGCTGACCATGACCTCTACATATCGGCATCAGTATTGGCATTAGAAAAACCATATCAGTCCATCTCTAGTTTTTACGTCTATATTTCTTACGAAGCGCTGCAGTTTACCCTTGAGAATAATAAGCAGTATTTTAATTGCAATATAGAAACACATTAAAGGTCAACTTTAAATACATTTGCAGTGGTCTCTAGCAGGAAGTCATACTCTGGGAAAAAAAAGTTCCGGTGCGCCAGTTTCAGGATGGCGAATTCAGACGACAGGATGTGGAGTTTTATTTTCTTATATTTGGACATCCCTCCTCTGATTGGCTAACAGCAACGTGACTCTACCACTGACTCTGTTTGCTCTGCAACGTTGATGTTTTATCTCCACACATAACACAAGCCTGGAGGAGTTCTGCTGTGTGGTGGAGTTGCTAATGCTAACGGTTAGCTTCTACTAGCCCAGACGTTCTCTGCTGTTTCCTGGACGCTAAACCAACAACAGCCTTCCCCGTCGTGAGTCAAGATGGGTGAGTCCATGAATGTTAAGTGACAGTGTGACGTAGATCTGTCAGGCTTTTCTAATCCTAGAATTTTACATCTATTTTCTATCAGAAGCTAGTGCAGGAGATAGGTGTAGGAGACTATCTTCATTGTCAGTCTGCATGTTAAACTCACAAATGTAATACACATAACTTAATACTTCAAATATTTTCCAAATATGCATGTAAGTGAAGCAAGAATTTCTACAATTTCACTATTGTAGTGCCTTAATCATTATCTAACACTGGAGAATGCAACCTTTACAAGGAAAAGAGCCATTTTTACACCTTGTGTTTCTAAATATATTTTTAAAGAGACACAAAATATATTTGATGCGTAAAATCAAGATAAAATATAAAAAGAATTCCCAGGTCCAGGTTGTGGGGGTCGCAACCTCAACCAGCTCCTCCCAACGCGTTCCCTGGCCAGCAGGGCGATCTAATCCCACCAGCGTGCCCTGGGTTGACCTGTAGACCTCCTGCAGGCAGAAAATGCTTGAAACACCTCCCCTAGGAGAGATTCCTTCTACATATATACTAATGCTTATGTTGCATTGTCATATTTAATGTATTAAAAATCAGGTAAAAAGAAAATAACAAATCATAGTTTAATACTAGAAAATGACTCATTCTAGTTGAGAATTATGCCGAGCTGTTTCAGTCCAAAATATGGTGAGAGCTGACAAAATATTCAACATTTAAACTGGTCATTGCACTTTAGACACATTTAATGAAGCCTTTTTTAATATGAGCAAATTCTGCTACTGAAAGGTGGAATGAATGAGCTGCACAAAGATAATTCCTAATTATTTATATGTCTAGTTTCCATCAAAACCCAGTTAATACGCGCAGTTGTTAAACCCATTTCTTCTGCTCATGCAACTTCATGCATATATTGCAAAACTTAGATGAGAAACAATTAAGTTGAAATTTCTCCTGGTTGAAGCTAAAAGGAGCTGCTTCAGAGGTGCTGGAGAGCCACACGAGAAACCAAATGTCTGTTTCATAATTGATATAAAATTAATGATAAGCTTGATGTCTCATTAGTTTATTATAAAGCAAATATCTTGATTTAAAAGACTGCAGGGGCATTAAAAAGGGCTGCATTCCATTTAGAAGTTCTGATCATATTTTACAGGACAAATGAGCAGAAGTGGAATACAGCCCTCGTAATCACACCTGTGCTTTTGAGTAACATTAGTACTTAGAGGCTAAATAGCAAACATGTGCTGTCTGCTAATAAAAGCATTTGATTAGTTAGTTATCTGAGAGAAGACGATTGACAGACAGAAAGGTTGGAAGTTTCCTGTTCTGGTGGGGGTGGATGTAAAAAAGGGTTCAGAAAACAATTGTTCCTGTTTTTGAAGAAAGGTCATGAAATCAAAACTTTGATGCTAATGAGATATTTTATCAAGAGGAAGTTTTTAAGACTGCTCTCAAGTTGACATTTCAACAAAGATACCCTGAAATATCACTGCTGCTCTCACGTTTATCTCGGCTGAACTTGTTTTTACCACGTTTTGGGTGAAGTGTTGAATGCATCATTGTCTACAAACTCCTGCAGAAATCAATGTGTTAAAAAAACCAAACAGATTATATCAACCTGCTTTTTGTTGAATCATTTTACGGTTTAACCACTAGATGGCAGCATTACTCCAGATTGTATTATAATCCGTCATCTTGAGTTTCTCTGTTTTCCATCTAAAGGAAAAAAAGGATGCTTAGCTGCAGGGACATTATTTGGAAATATGAAAACAAATTTTATTTGGAGCTTTTTGGTTGTTTCGGTGGTTTGGAGTTGGTTTGAAATTCAGTTAAACTACAGACATCTTTTCTTGCACCTGTTTATTTAACAAGTTTAAAGATGCCTAATCTAATCTAATCTAATCTAATCTAATCTAATCTAATCTAATCTAATCTAATCTAATCTAATCTAATCTAATCTAATCTAATCTAATCTAATCTAATCTATAGTGCTTTTAGTGAGGTTGTAATGTATTATTCTAAAAATAAGATGAAAAGATGTTTCATATTTGATCCAAAAACCAAATTCTGAATGTTTACTGATTTATTTAGTTTCCCTGTGAAGCTAAAAAAAAAAGTTTAAATTAAACAAAAATAAAAAATGTACTGAGCACCCTAACCCTTTAAATGAACTTTATTTCATCTTACTGTATTTTTAGTATTTGTGAGGAATAAATAAACAAACAAATATATGAATTATTAACTGTCAAACACAACAGCATCAGTGTGAGCAGTAAAAATGACACAGGCTTTTGGGAAGAGCTTGTGTTGTTTGCAATCGAATGAATAAGTAACTAAGAAAAGATGCGATCTCTCGGAACACACACTCGACTAGATTAGACCCATCTTCGGTTACGCCTGACTTCCTGGGAGTGGAGGGTTTCCCCTCAAGAGATCCAGTGTTACGGGGAGCTTGGTTTCTTTAATGTAACAGCATCTTGTTGAGGAGGTAACCCCCACCTGAGGGTGTAATCCTTATCCTCTCACCTTGGTCTGTAAATATATTTATACCTTGTTGTATCGAAAACTGAGCATCAGAAAACTCTGACCTCTGTGTGTCGTGGATCCTACCTGGGAATGAATGAAGCACTTTATTTCCTACCTGGTCAGAACTATAGCGAGTACTATTGATATAGAGGAGGGGGGTGGTTGTGTGGACTGCAATGATCAGGTGACATCACGCATCATTACCACAGACCTCCACTGGACTATTGAAAGACAAGACAGTGCAGCTGTGGACAGGCCGAGACAAAAAGGTCAATAGATGTCACTGGATGCTGCTCGTGTGTGGGCAGAAAGAATAAAACAATGGCCGCCGGTTAGGCTCTATCAAAGTCAAACACACTGCTTTATCAGAGGAGTGTCTGCACCAGCTGGGGACATTTGCAAGAGATTTGACTGCATATGGAAATTAGAAACAGATTGGTTGCAGCAGAGCTTTTATTTCCTGCTCTGGGATCATCAGACTAAAAAATACTGTGAAAAATTATATGTATAAAAAAGAATAAAGGAATTAAATGTTAAAACTACTTTAATATCCTATTTTAACAAAGTAACTGAAACACGATCCATTAATTTTTTCATTTGGTAACTCAGTTAGACAGGATTTTAATTTCCTTCACTAGATTAGAGTTCCTCCCTAGAGCATGTGAGACAGGGAAATTTGTAATTAGTTAACTTTTTAAGAAACTTGTGAATTACCATAAACTACATTTACATAATTATGATCCCATTACAGCTTTGTTCTTATTTAGCTCCAAAGGAAGTAGAAAAAACTGAAAAAGAGCTGAATAGAACAGTAAATCCTAAAGGCTCCACGCAGGCAGGCAGTAAAAAGTGAACTTTTGCTACTTTTGGGGTTTATGAAAACTTCATGACTCTCCATTAACGATAACTCAGATATGCACCAAAACCCTTAAAGAGTTTTGTCATAAAGGAAGCTGTGAAGTAGTCAAACAGTTGCAAATCATCTCCTGTTTTCATTTATATAAAACATCAAGTCGTGTTAAAACTCAGCAGTCAGCAGCTTCAGACTGCTGGGCTAAAGGGCTACGTGTGTGTGTGTGTGTGTGTGTGTGTGTGTGTGTGTGTGTGTGTGTGTGTGTGTGTGTGTGTGTGTATACGCTGCCCAAATCTGTGTTTAACTATTAGATTCAAAATCAAAACTTCTCTGGATTCATGTCATGTGCCAACCTGATTCAAATCCTCCATTATAGTCCCAGTCCCTAAGAAGCCAAGGATCACCGGACTCGTAGTCGTGAAGTCATTTGAGCGCCTGGTTCTGTCCCACAAAAACATCACAGCCCCCCTACTGGACCTCCTTCAGTTTGCTTACAGAGCCAACAGATCTGCAGATGACACAATCAACCTAGCTCTTCACTTCATCCTGCAGCACCTGGACTCCCCAGAAACCTATTCTAGGATCCTGTTTGTGGATTTCAGCTCGGCCTTCAACACGCTCTGCCCAGCTTCCTCCAGAACAAGCCGTCCCTGCTGAATGTGCCCGACCCCATCTACCAGTGGATCTCCAACTTCCGGACAGATAGGAGACAGCACGTGAGGCTGGGTAGGAATGTCTCAGACACTTGGACCATCAACACTGGCACCCCCCAAGGCTGCGTCCTCTCCCCTCTGCTCTTCTCCCTCTACACCAACTGCTGCACCGCCAGCCACCAGTCTGTGAAGCTGGTCAAGCTTGCAGATGACACCACCCTCATTGGCCTCATCTCAGACAGGGACAAGTCTGCCTACAGGAGGGAGTCTTGGTGCATCAACAACAACCTGGAGCTGAACTCCCAGAAGACAGTGGAAATGATTGTGGACTTCGAGTGTCACCTCCACTGGTCGCCATAACCCTGATGGACACCCCCATCTCAACCGTGGACTCCCTCCAATTTCTTGGAACCACCATCACCCACGACCTCAAGTGGGAGATGTCCATCAGCTCCCTCATCAAAAAGGCCCAGCACAGGATGTTCTTCATGAGGAAACTCAGAATACCAACCATGATGATGGTCCAGTTCTACACGACCATCACTTCCTCCATCCTCACTTCCTCCATCACTGTGTGGTATGCTGGGGCCACCATTCGGACCAGAACCTCATGGCACAAAAACAGCTTCTTCCCCTCTGCTGTAGAACTTATGAACACCAAGTAACCATTATACACATACAGATCTACACTAGTCACTTTATATTTCTTATGTTTATTATTCATAATCTTATTTTGATGCATCCTATTTTTCACTTGCATGTTTGCACCATAACACCAAAGCACATAATGTGAGGCTCTCTTACTTGGCAATAAAACATGATTCTGAATCTGATCTTCAATGAGTTCTTTGTGTTTTACATCCATGATGTCAGAATTTATGTGAATAATTAACTACTTTTCTTTGCACCTTTGTGAAAGTCCTTTGGCCGTTTTATTTGTTCATTTTCTCACTTTTCCTGCCTTTTCCTTCCTTCCTTCCTGTCATTTTCAGCGAAAGAACATTTTTCTTGGTCGTGAAACTCTGACCTGAATCATTCAGGCATGAAAGACTCCTAAACTCAAGGGATGAATCAGTTTTGGCTCTTTAACTGAACTTACAGAAAACACATCTTAACATGCATAAAATATAATTTTAGCATAAACAAGCTGAGTTCTAAAAAGTTATTGACTGAAAAAGTTGACATTTATCCACGATCTTCTGAGAAAATATGGATTTCTCTTTTTCTGAATGGGTATTGTTGTTTTATATTGTATAATAACAATATTGTATTGTATAATGTGTATTGTTGTTTGACAGCATGGCTGTTTTAAAAGATGCAAAGGATGTCAGGTAGTCCATTTTTATAGCTGGAACAGAAAAATAAATATTAAACCAAACTTTCAGCAATGGATAATAAAATTGCTATTTGCCCAACAATAACTCATATTCATATAACAACTCTTCATATGAATCTGATTGAAATAAAACTAGAAGCCAGAGTTTTTTTAATTCATTCATTCATTTACATTACACTGCAAGTTATTTAAACATGTCACGCCTTCATTAAATAGTTTGGTCATTTTAAAAGTGCACAAACAAACGTAAAAGGTGGTTTTAAAACAGTTGGTCGGTCATGAAACAGGCTGAAGTGCAAAGTCATTTACTCATGCAGTAAAGGATACACATGTTTAAGATTATGAGTTTAGCTGCCAAGTGCAAAACAAACAATAACAAAACAACACAGACACTCGAGTGCTCTGAAGACCCTTGGTCTCAAGAAATTTTAATATATTGTTTGTGCCAAATACCCTTCAAAGAATGTGCAAACCCAAAGGATCACTCAGAAAGAATAAGAAACAGTTTAATTAATTAAATAAAAATAAAAGATGTTTTTTGTGTACATTTGTTTTAGTTAGGGAATATAAATGTGGCAGATCTGCAGCTTTAGCGCTTGCAGATAAGGGGAGGAGTCTTGTTTGTTCAAGTCTCCGTTTGCACAGGAAGGCACTCCAGCAAAGTAAGGTTTGGTTCATGAAATATTCACAGTAGAACCTCACTTGGTTCCAATCATCAATTCTATTAAAAGTTCTCCTTTGCTACATTTACGACTGGGTTTATCTCGTCTCTAATAGTCCCCACATGGGGTAATGTTGGGCAAATAAAGGAAATAGTGAGTTTTTTTTATTTTAGAGGCATTAAAAGAATAAAAAATGTTGAAATATGTTGAAAATACTGATCTATCATGTGGCAGTGTGTCTGTAAGTGGGCAAAAGTTAGTTATTTTTAATAAACGTCTGAGTTTTAGCATGCAGAAGTTGGAGCATGCTGATGGAAACCTTAATCCAAGAAAATAATCTGAGCTCGAGTCACATGACCTGGACTAAATTCAAGGTTTAGGACTTGACTCAGGACTTCCATGGCCCACAGATTGTGGGTTGCAAAACAATATGACTTGGTCCCAGCCTCTGACATAACCAATTAAATAAATATATAAAAGTACGAAGATCTCCACTTTATCTAGTTTACTTTGGGTAAAAATGGCAGTAAGTTAACCGAATAATAGGTAAACAATCATGGGTCTAACCCTCCTGACTCATCTAAAAACCAAAATCCACAGGTGTGCTGGTCTTCTATCATAAAAAGGGAATTCCTTTAAACATTCTAAGGAGATTTCTGCTACCATGAAGCAGTTTTTGACCATGAAAATTAAAGAGTTTTGTTCTTTGGGTCCAGTTGTCCATTAACTTCTGCATTTTCTCCACCTATGCATTTTCCACCACTGGTGCGTTTGATTGTCAGCAGGACGTTGGACAGCACGTCCTGGTACAGACTGAGGAAGACCCATCCAGGCAGGTAGAGGAGGGTGATGAGCCCCATGAAGTTGTGGGGGTAGTGGGAGTAATCCCAGGAGCAGGCGTCGAACTGCCTCAGGGCCAGACCCCAGGTGAACTCCCAGGTGTAGACGAAGCAGATGTAGATGGGGAGTCTCCGCCAAGTCCCCCAGCCTCGGTCGAAGTGTAGACGGAAGTAGAGCTTCTCCACCACGAAGCTGCAGCTCCCGTACATCAGGAAGGACCACAGGGACGTGTGGCCGCCCAGGGTCCGGTCTGCCTTCTCCACCAGGTTAAAGAGGGACGTGAAGAGCACCTCGTCCAGGAAGCCGTGCATCCCGAAAAAGAGAAACCGAACGAAGCCGGGGAGACCGTGGGGAAGTCTCTGGTGGCGGAGCTTCCTCCAGAGGTCGGTGGCGGAGGCAGGGCAATACTGCAGCTGAGACAACCCTCTGTGAAACACCTGAGAGAAATAAAGAGCCAGGAGGTAGTGCACCGCCAGCTGCGTCCCAGAAACCAGCCGCACCTGCTCGGTCAAGGTGTTAATGTTCCCGATCAGGATCTGAAGCCCGATGTACACGGACGGATAGAAGATGAAATGAAAGACCACAGGCCGACCTCGGAAGCACCTCTTCTGGGAGTAGATCTTCTCCAGCGCAAAGTGGGTCAGCGCGTGCATGACGCAGAGGTACGGAGAGGAGAAGCCCACGAGTTTGGGGTCTCTGTTGTTTACAACCCCCTGTAAAGAGGAGAGCAGCACATCCAGGGTCACGCCGTGCATCCCGTAGAGGTAAAGCCGCATCCATCGCGGCAGGTCCCGCAGCGACTCCTGCGCGTCCTCGGTGTCTCCGGATGGTTCTTGTTGCCGGGGCATTGCAGCTGTTTTTAGGCAGCCGGCGGGTTCTCTGGAACTGATGCGGGGACCGTCTCCCCTCCGGCCGGCCATGATCAGCCACTCTGTGCGGAGGCACTAGGATGTCCTCTCTATTGACATTGTTTGTTTTCCGCTGCTGTCGCGCATTGGAAGAGCTGCGGCAGCGAGCATCTCCCCACAGCGGGCGCTGCCTTCACGTGTATGGCAAGCCGATCGGATCATATGGCAAGCCGATCGGATCACAATACGCCCACTTTTGAACACGTTCTGGTATTTAACGGCGTCGAAATCGCCGTTTTTAAACTCAAAACGCCGAAAAAAGCGGCGTAAATCCCTTCAGAACGCCGTATGAAACGCCGTTTTCATGGTGTGTTTCAGAACGGCGTAAAAAACGACGTTTTTCTGGTCATTGAACGCCGCATTGAACGCCGCTCTGAGACACCCAGAACGCGTTTCTCAGAGCGCGCTCTGAGAAACGCGTTCTGGGTGTCTCAGAACGCGTTCCCAGAGCGCGCTCTGAGAACACAGAACGCCGTTTTTTACGGCGTTCTGAACACAGAACGCCGTAAAAAACGGCGTTCTGTGACTTTTCAGACGGCGTAAATAACGCCGTTTTATTTTTCATTATGCAGGCCACTCCCAAAGGTTTTCTCTGCCACTTATTTTAAACTTTGATCGTCCAATCCATGAAGAGAAAATACAGACAGCACTAGTTCATCCTAGATGCTATTTCCTGATTTCCTGAAGATGCTACTTTATGCTTCAAATCACCAAAGTAACCTAATCTATAGTGCTGATTGTTGTATTGGCTCATGTTAAACATCCTTTACTATTGCTACTAGCATTGATATTAATAAAATAAAGACAATGACACGATCTGTCCTTAATAAAGAAATGTAACACCAACCACACGGACTGATGTGATGTTTGGAGTCAGACTTGTATCAGTAGCATACATTCGCCACTAGGTGGCACCCACCCACATGTAAACTAAAAGCAACGGGGAATTTTTCAAAGTGGGTATTTGCAATCTCCTGTTTAGTTGTTAGGAATGAAAAATGACCTTCATCATATGTCAATTTTCTGATTATATGTTAAATAAGAATAAACTAATAATTGACCTGATGGAATTAACCTGGAATTAAGATGCAAATGATCACTTGTTACTTTGTGTTCCATTTGCTCACACAGAACTGGGCTAAGTGGCTTTCTTTCACTCTGCTCCTTCTTCATAGAACAGGTTGCAGGAAAACTGGAAATTAACCGAGCTGATCTCCTTGAATATATTAAAACCAGATTGACAACACTTCAGACGGATTCCCTGTTTTGTAGCTCCCTTCTATAATTTTGTATAGAACTAACTTTTCTGTGACTATCTTTTGCTGCCTCTTTGCCAGGACTCCCTTAAAAATGAGGTGTTTTTTTTTNATGTGGGTGGGTGCCACCTAGTGGCGAATGTATGCTACTGATACAAGTCTGACTCCAAACATCACATCAGTCCGTGTGGTTGGTGTTACATTTCTTTATTAAGGACAGATCGTGTCATTGTCTTTATTTTATTAATATCAATGCTAGTAGCAATAGTAAAGGATGTTTAACATGAGCCAATACAACAATCAGCACTATAGATTAGGTTACTTTGGTGATTTGAAGCATAAAGTAGCATCTTCAGGAAATCAGGAAATAGCATCTAGGATGAACTAGTGCTGTCTGTATTTTCTCTTCATGGATTGGACGATCAAAGTTTAAAATAAGTGGCAGAGAAAACCTTTGGGAGTGGCCTGCATAATGAAAAATAAAACGGCGTTATTTACGCCGTCTGAAAAGTCACAGAACGCCGTTTTTTACGGCGTTCTGTGTTCAGAACGCCGTAAAAAACGGCGTTCTGTGTTGTCAGAACGCGTCCTCAGAGCGCGCTCTGACAACACAGAACGCGTCCTCATAACGCGTTCTGAGACACCCAGAACGCGTTCCCAGAGCGCGCTCTGAGACACTCAGAACGCGCTCTGAGAACGCGTTCTGGGTGTCTCAGAGCGGCGTTCAATGCGGCGTTCAATGACCAGAAAAACGTCGTTTTTTACGCCGTTCTGAAACACACCATGAAAACGGCGTTCCATACGGCGTTCTGAAGTGATTTACGCCGCTTTTTTCGGCGTTTTGAGTTTAAAAACGGCGATTTCGACGCCGTTAAATACCAGAACGTGTTCAAAAGTGGGCGTATTGTGATCCGATCGGCTTGCCATACACGTGCACTCTGGAAAAAACAGCTCCATGAGCCGACTTGGAGACCCACCCGGTGGAATTGACGCGTAAACAAACAAACGATCTTTTTAAACGCACTTCCTTTCGCTCTGAGCTCCAGTTAAATAGTTCAGCGCTTTATCTTCCTGATAGAAAAAAATAAGTTATCTTAATCTTTCTGTTTTTCAGCGGTGACACGTGAGACAGAGAAATAAAATAAAAGCACGATAAAAGGAGAAAAATAAATAGATAACACCCCAAACTGGTTTATGAATTATATTTATATTGGAACGATATTTAGTTCGTAATAAAATGCGATTAAATTTTGTAACATGATGTCAGTGAAGTAAACATAACGGACCGGACAATTTTCCAATTACAGAGATTTGCGTGTCCCTTCACGGGAACGCGCACTGTCAGATACTGGATCAGATTAATATGTTGTGTTTGGTAGTGATGGTTAAAAGTCCAGCATCACAGATTTGTCTCCAAACGAGAGAGATAATTTAAACTGGTGAGGACACTAAAAGCAAATTAATTAAATGCATGAATCACTTAAGGGTAACTTTTAAATCTTACTCTCACTTTATTACATGAAGCAGTGGCATCCAGTAGAATAGCTATTGTTTCTATGGAAACTATGGGCTGCAGCTCCATTTGAGCCATATATTTTTAACATGCATAAAATGATTTTGTGTAGGATTTATGTAGACAGAGCAGAACTGGAAAGGGGAAAAATAATCACAGCAGCTGTCAAAATAAAAGCATATTGACAGATTAAAATGTGTACATGTTGGACAATAGTTGTGCATAACTGCACAAACTATTAAATGAACCAAATCATACACAGAACAGAAAGTTCATATTTTCCCTGAATGCAGTTTAAAAGGTTACATCAGAAATAAATCACATATTTTACATTTACAGATGGGATTTCCTCAATGTGGAAACGACGAGCAACATGTTTGAGAATGCACATTTGTTATGCTTTTTATTGCCTTCTGCAAGTATGTTTGCCTTGCTAAATGTTTATTTGAACATATAAAATAAGATTAGTAATTTGCGACCACATTTTACACTGGCCCCTAGATGGCGTTGTTTAGCTAATGTACTTTTCTTGTTATATTTTGAGAGAATACAAAAACAAAAAAATGTTTTATTGCTTAAAAAACTAGAAAAGCTACAGAATATAAATGTTGCCAGTGTTAAAGCTATAAATAATTTTAATTTAAACAGTAAAGATTCTGTTACGGATGCTTACAAGTGACTTGTGCACACAAGTCTTGATTTGCAGCTTTAATCCAAATTTAATTTTAAATGAAAAAAAAAAACAAGTAAAAATTGTAAAAATAACTATATAATGATGAAAAAGTGTGAGATTGTAAAGCTTAACCCCACAAACTAGGAATTTATATTCTTTAAAAATGAGTTTCCTGTTAGCTGCTGTGGATGCTGAAACCCATGTAGCCACATGTTAATAATTACAAGCATAAAAATCAATTAAATTAATAACGATTGTGTGGTTGTTGAGTTATTTTCTGCAGGACATAATCAGAGGGTTCATTAAATTAAAACAACTAGAAAAGATGCATCAAAATGCATTGATATTTACTTCATAATCACATTACTTCCCTCTGTATCCTAAACAAATCAAGTCGTTTGGAGCCTAAAGATTCCCAAAAGGTAAATGAGTATATTTTCTAATTTATTATTTCTTCTTTAGATGTTGTGGAACAAGCTGCGACGTTGTTTTCGGCTGAGAGGATGTAAGAGTGTGTGGTGAGTTTCCACGTGTTTGTGTGTTTTTGCCTATTTAAACAGTCTCCTTTGTGTTAATATTCAATAGAACAAGTCTGCTCTCTATTATTGCAGTGAGCTCCAGGAAGTGTCTGTATGTTGCAGTTCTTTGAACTTCGTGCGTTTGTGTGTGTGTGTGTGTGTGTGTGTGTGTGTGTGTGTGGTTACGCAATAGTGTTTTTAGAGACAAAAGTGGCCTTTCTCGGGCACATAGAAGTGCTTTTCTGCTATAGTCTAACCTCCTGAATCAGAAATCAGAATAAAAGCAGCAGCAGACTCGGTTGTGAGAGCAAATAAAATGAGTTCATGTTCAAAGTCAGATTTTTTTATTTCTGGAAGAGATGAACCATTTTATTTTTATCTCACCCAGAAAAATCCAACGCCAGGCTGTTTTAGTAAAGGTCATCTTGACTTCTTTGATTTTGGCGAGTCTTCTCCACAGCATCGTTAAAATGTTATTATGAGTTATTATGAATGTAAGAAATCACATCATAATAATGTTTTGTGATTTAAATGTCTGATCTGGATGTTTCAAGAAACAATAATTCCACTTATTCCCATCTTTTAGCTCTGAGTCTAATATTCAGTATTAAAAACTCAGCAGAGCTTGAGTTGTTGTTTCAAAGTCAGCGAGTTTGTCCTCTTTGTCTCCCATACATGTTTTTTTTACATGCTGTTTTTTATAGAGGCTTTTCAACCTGACCTGAAAAGAGAGAGTCAGTAACTGTTTTGAGCCAAATTAACATTCATTTAAAAACTTTAATTCAAAATAAGATATATTGTCAATTACTTTATGTTTTAAAATCACTATTCTTACAAAATTAACCCCATTGCACCACATTATTTCAATAAAAGAAATCATGTTTGTGTTGCTTTAATATGTTTGAACACTAGATGGCAGCATTGTGACAATCTCTATGGCATGGGTGGGCCTTTCTTACTTGTCAGCCACAAAAACACAAATATTGTTTTTTTTCTCTATTAAGTGAGACAATAACTGAAAATCTTCATGATTTTACACTTTTAGCTGCAATGGCTAATGTGCTAAACACACTCTATAGTGTGCTGGCTTAAACGTATGCAGTCATCTACTGTGTAATAGCAGCAGAGAAGTTATGACACATTAAACTCCTGTAATATACAAGAAATCAAGCTCTTTATCAAGCTCTGCTAATAAAACATTTCCTCATCTGACGCGTGCTGTTAAGCTCATTACAGTTGTGAACAGCTGGAAGATGACCTTAGTTGACAGCAGTTAGATATGAAGCTTCAGTAAAACAGGAAATGAATGTGAACCCGCACTTGAAATGAGACCCCCCTCTGAAAATGTAATTTCAGAACCCATTTCCTTCAATTTGAGCTGTTACTGAAGGACCTCTGGCCCCACGCTCTGCTGTCGTCTCATGTGGTCAGGTTAGGTCAGGTTCTATGTTTTAGTGCAGCGTTTGTCCTCGCATGAGTGCACCT